>VIAB01002797.1:55883-79250 GCA_009801035.1 Oophaga pumilio | reverse complement strand
CTGTGGCACTATTTGTATGCCACCATGGGATATTTTTGTATGTTAGTTTAATACTGCCTGGTTTTGGAGTGAGTGGTGTTGGTTTTTAGGAGGCTTTTGGAGTGTTATGCTAAAGGCTGCTGCTTGGTGATTTGTTTGTGTGTAGATCCTCATCCTCTCCTATTTAGTTTTTATTCCCTTTACTTCCCAGTGTTCCACTCTGTTTTTTGTGAGTGCATATTTGTATAATTGCTATTTTCGTTTATCCCTGAACATCTTCCCTTGTTAGTCTGGTTTGTGTATTCTTACACACTACAACTCCCCACTTCCTGATTCAGGAGCTCAGTAAGGCACGTGACCCTGGTGTCTTCACCATCAGAAGTAATCCGGGGAGCAGGGATCGCTAGGGCGCTACTACTAGCTCTTGGATCTCTGGCAACTGTGCCTTGACACAAACATTTAGATTGAGAATGGGCTGTCCTACTATTGGACAACCCCTTTAACTTCTTGCAGACCGCCCGAGGTTTGTAACGTCCATATGTGATGCTCAGGAGTGTTTTAAAAGGAATTTGTCTCTCATAATCTTAGAGCAGCATAATGAACAGTCAGAGGCCCTGATTCCAGGTTTGTGTCACTTACTGGGATGCTTGCTGTAGTTTTGATGAAAGCAATGTTTTATTAGCAGGTTGTCACTAGAGGACGAGTAAACTTACTACCATGTAGTCCACTAAGTTCATGAGCTTTATTTAACCCCACTCCCACCACTGATTGTCAGCTTTCTGTTTATGCACTGGGATTTTATCAAAACTGCAGCAAGCAGCCCGGTAAATGATAAATTGCTAGAATCAGAGTCTCTGCCCCAACATCATGCTGCTGTCAAATGGGGTAGCAAAATCCTGGTGACAGATTCCATTTAAAACGTCATTGCAGTTAGCAGCAGTATGAGATCATGCAGCAGCAGAAGTGGGAAGGCAGCACAATCTCCTGCAGTTGGACCTCCCTCAGAGAAGTCAAAAATAGTTTATTATCATGTTTGCCCTCTTGATTGCTATACACACAATTCTGAACAAGCGCTGTGTATTCAATTTTGGAATCATCAAAAATTCTTCTTCTTGTTCTCCCAACAGTCATGTGATCACTGGGTGTCAGGAAGGAGGAAAAATCTGCAATATTAAAAATGTATGTCTTTGTATAAATTTGCCATACAGGTGTTTTATGACCTTATGAGGGAGCACAGTTTGTGAAGTAGACAAAAAAACACATAAAAAAGCAAATTAAACTACTGTAACTTTAATCAAAGAAGGCCACCGAAATTGCTGTTTCTAACTAGTTTTTAGCCTCACCTCCATCAAAATAAAAAACAACATACCATATGTCTGACACATAAAAAGAATTGCTATAAAAGGAGAACACAATTGAAAATATATTTTAATTGCTCTTGGTGACTGTAAAAAATATAAAATTTAAAAAAATGTTAATTTAGTTTTTTTTGTGTACATTTTAATCCAAGTATAAGTTGCTCATCATATATCATGAAAAAAGAGGAACAATTATAAACAAGATTTTTTTTTTATAAAACTGTTATAACCGCATGTACAATCCCCTGCAAAAAAAAGTACCGTAAGTACAAGTGAATGTAAAAAACTTTACAATATATCTTGTCCAAGTGATGTGCTTCTTTCTCCTCTTATAAGTCTTTTATTCTTCTTCCCCTGCTACCTGAACTCACCATTCACTCTGAAAATAGCTGAAGACTGCCAAACCAGCAAGGTGTTACGTTACACTCCCCTATATACTCTATGGAGGGAGCAGGGTATGAGAGATCTGAGAAATGAGAAAACAAGCAGAGGCAGACAAGATAGGCAAACTATTTTCAACTTAGTGATTGATTTATTTGACTCCCTGACCTGGATTCACAGCCACTGTGCTCAGTATTTCTGTTACTTTTGAATATGCCCTCAATAGAGAAGAAGGCATCCCCCTGTGTTTTTATTGTATAGGAGAATAACATAATATAATAATCTCCTCCTACTCTTTCAGAGAGAGAGATGAAAATTAGAGATATAACCTTCAGAGAGAGGTCCTGATGAAAAATGCAGAAATGGCTTTATTCCTCAAGTACACACAAGCTGGAGATGAGCAATTTAATTTATGCTGCCATGGTGGTTCAGTGTCTACTTCGGTTTTTCTTGGTAGCCAGACCAAAACATTTTTCACTTGTGTGACTGGCATCCTCGGTCTGGCATCTGGGGCACTTCTGGTGCTTGCTAGTCACAAGGACTCTTGTGACGTCATGTTGTGCATTGTTGCAACGCGAGATCACAATTCATAAGCACCAGAGGAGACACCCAGGATGCCAGGCTGAGACCGCTAGGTATGGTAGTGAAGACTGACTGCCAGGAATGATGTCACGGGTTTACCGCGACAGAGAAGAGCCAGAAGACCGCAGCGTCTGATTTCTCCTACTACTGCACTGATTAGAAGCACTTCATCCTTCATATTAAACGGTGTAAGTTTCTTTTGGCCGTGTAGGGGTTAATCTGCTTAGTTGAGAGCTCCTGGAGCATTAAGGCTCTCAGCTGTGCACTTTTAGCCACTCCCATCTCCTATATAATCTGGGTCCTGGCTAGCACTGATTGTCAGAGATATCTTTTGCTGCATGGCTGGAGGTTGTTGTTGGCTTTTATTGGAGAAGGCGGTTGGTGGCTTTATCTGTGACTGTTGCTAGGTTATGAGAGTGTGATAATTCCCTTTCTTCCCTTTCTTCTCCTACTTTGGTTTTACCCCATCTTCCACTCACCGGTGCATTTTTCTGATATATCTGTGAGTATATTTGTATGTTTGGTATTTTTTGTTACCCCTGTTAGTATTACCTTGTTAGTCTGGTTGGTGTACCACGGTAGACTACTACACCCTTCTTCCCTGGGTGGGGAAAGGGTACAGACTGAGGGTGGATTCAGGAGCTAAGGCAAGGAACGTGGCCCTAGCATCTTCACCATCAGAAGTAATCCTGGGAACAGGGTGAGCTAGAGTGTCCCTAGTGTTAGTATCCAGCCCCTGGTCCTTGGACATACACTAACAGAGCCGTGACAGACGACCAGTTTAGAAGCTGGGCAATGGTGGCACAATTGCAGTGGCTCAACTCTTATACAGCCTATTCTTAAAAGTTATTTGAAATGCTTGGTATGGTTTAAATTGCTTTTAATCACAGTTTATTATTATTGTGGCTTGAAACCTGTAACTAAATATTTTGTTGTCTTTTCAGATCTTGTTCAAGATGTGGCTAAGCGAGAAAGAAGAATCATTGAGTACAGTCCAGAGGGGTAACTTCAAAGACCAAGCCGAGCTGAGTGTGAATGTGAGGAAGTTGGCGGTGAGTGCAGTATTCATGTTATGTGAGGAATCTGGTAGCATCTATATAGATAAGACAAGAAAAAACTAGAGAAATGAGTCGTCACCGTGATACAAGTAGATTACTGTCAGTGTGTGTATCCTTTCCTGTCATTCATTACCATTCACTTCCTTTGACGCTGAAAAAATTGAAAGTAAACAAACGGCTTTCTGATTCCTTATCCTATCTAATTACATTTTGTCTGCATTTTACCTGTCAGTGCATACAGTTAAACCACTGTGGAAAATGGCAGAATACTATGTACTTGGAATCTTAGTAATCTTTTATTGACACAACCAAACATTTTTCCAGCAGTCTATGAATGATTGCTATTTTAGTTAATTCACACCTTAAGGATATTTCTATAAGGAATAAAGGTATGTTCACACTTTGCGTTTTGCCTCATTTTTTCCCTGCACATTTAACATAAGCAGCTTTTTGCTGTACCAGCAAAGTGAATGAGAGTTCTGAGATCTCTTGAGCATACTGCTTCTTTTTTCCTTGCAGGTTTAACCCCTCTAGTGGCAGAGCCAATTTGGTACTTACCGTAATGACCAAGCCAATTTTTATAATTCTGACCACTGTCACTTTATAAAGTTATAGCTATGGAATGCTTAAATGTATCCCAATGATTCTGAGACTGTTTTTTCGTGACATATTGTACTTCATGTTAGTGGCAAAATTTCTTCAATATAACTTGCGTTTATTTATGAAAAAAAACGGAAATTTGGCAAAAAAATTTTAAATTTTGAAATTTTCAAACTTTTAATTTTTGTACCCTTAAAACAGAGAGTGGTGTCACACAAAATAGTTAATAACATTTCCCACATGTCTACTTTACATCTGCACAATTTTGGAAACATATTTTTTTTTGTTATGATGTTATAAGGGTTAAAAGTTGACCAACGATTTCTTATTTTTCCAACAAAATTTACAAAATCATTTTTTAGGGACCACCTCACATTTGAAGTGAGTTTGGGGGGGGGCAATATAACAGAAAATACCAAAAAGTGACACCATTCTAAAAAACTGCACCCCTCAAGGTGCACAAAATCACATTCTAGAAGTTTATTAACTTACGAACATTTTACTTTTTGCACAAAAAATGTACTTTGGAACCAAACTTTTTTATTTTCACAAGTGTATCAGGAGAATATTGACCACCAAATTTGTTGTGCAATTTCTTTTGAGTATGCCAATATCCCGTTTGTGGGGGAAAGCCACTGTTTGGGTGCATGTCAGGGCTCAGAAGGGAGGGAGCACCGTTTGATTTTTTGAACATAAAATTGGCTGGAATGAATGGTGGGCGCCATCTCACGTTTGGAGACCCCCTGATGTACCTAAACAGTGGAACCTCCCCAATTCTAGCTTCCACCCTAACACAACCTCAACCCTAACCATAACCCTAACCGCAATGCTAACCCTAACACACCCCTAGCCCTAATCCCAACCCTAACCACAACCCTAACCCTAATCCCAAGCCATAATCCCAACCATAACCACAACCATAACCCTCACCACAACCGTAACACCAACACCACCCTAACCTCAACACCACAACCCTAACCCTAGCCCAAGCTTAACCCAACCCTAACCCTAGCCCCAACCCTTCGGTGAATAACGGCAATTGCAACACTGGGAACGGTAAAAACCAACCCGAATCATGTTCTCCGGGGTTTCGGCTACCCCCGGTAGCTGAGACCCTGGACATTTTAAGATGCTGGAGTGCGCTATATACTTATTTCTCAGCGTCGTTAGAAAGCTTCGCTGAGGAATAAGTACCCTTAACTGCCGCCGTTAAAAGGCGTGTCGGCATTTTTTAAGAGGTTAAAGCAGTTTCCCTATTGACCCATCCCTCAATAACACCTCGATTGTGGTGAAACATGGTGGGGCGAATGTGCTGTAACTCTTTATGTCCTGTGCTGCCTAATATGGATGGCATCCTGGTTTGCTGTCATTTAGATAATTGATCAAGCATTCACTTGTATACTAATTACACCATTAGGCAGACAACCTATTTTGACTATCACCCCAATGCAGATATATTTTACAGGTCATAATAAAAGCTAATGTCCTGTTAGAGAGGGATCATTCTAGTGGCCTCCTCCCCTATTTTTTCCTAATCCAATAATTACACCAGATTTTTCTTCTACAAATACTGAATGTGTGAATATACCCTAACTCTACCATGTAGCCCCTTTAATAGTGGTTGGATAACATAGACATTAGTGCCTGGTACTAGGAATGGGCTTGGTTCCTGCTTTATATATGTCCAGAGCTTTTTAAGGCAATATTATTAGATTTGGCCATATATCATAAAAATTGAGACCCATTCAGGTGGGACCTATTTTCTTGCTCTGGTGACATTACCCAAAGTATAGTCACCAAGAACCTTAATCCCATGATAGCTGGGAATTTTCTTAGTTAAGCCTTCAGTCTTGCTGGGCTACAACATTTTTTTTAGCTCTAGCAGCCTATCAACTAATATGTATGGAAGCCTCCTAACTATCCTCGACAGATGATATCACAAGAAAGAAAAATGATTTGTTTTAAATTTCAACTCCGGATCCTATTGTCTTGGAAAAATGTTGTTTTTTCAATATGTTAATGTACATGGATGCGAGACCTGATCATGGTAGTTAGAGCTTTCTGCAGTTTAAATAATACATACAGGATCTGTATTTTAGAGTTTGAAAGAAGAACTGGGAACGAAGCGACAAACATTCGACCATTTGCATGAGTTGGCCCAAGAAGTAGCTCTTCTCATTGGTAATGGAAAAGCATCTCAAAAACTAAAGAGTGATATGGAAGATCTTGCTCAAAGATGGGATGGATTGGTGCATCTTTTGGAGGACTATACTAATCAGGTAATTACAATAATAGAAGTGTCTATATAATTATATATTTATATTAAGGTATAAACCAAAGTACAGTTTTCTCAGGACAAACATGAAATAACTCCATTAGATAATGGTGAATGAAATGCAGAACATAGAAGGGTATGAAGATTTTTTCTGCCAGAATCAGAAATAATAATAAGTATCAGGTAGGCAAAAAAGTCAGTATCTGTAATTTATGTATCCGCTGGGTCTACTAGAATGAGATAAGGTTTTCTTTCAAAGATAAATAGTTAGATAATATAGAATATTTAGTTGGCTGCTTATGTAATATTATCTACCAAAAGTTTCGACACCTGTTTCTTTCTTTGGATTTCTTTGTTTGGATTGAGCACATTGTAGTTCCAGAGTGAAGACAGCAAAACCACGAAGGAATACACGGGGACACATGGAGTAAAGGAAGACATGTGAAACAAATCAGAAAATATGTTGAGCTTTAGATTCCTCAATTTACCCACCATTTACTCTGACAGCATTACACATCCCTTGCCATTCTCTCTAGCAGCCTTATCAGGTAATCTCCTGGAATGTTTTTCCAACAGTTTTGAGGGAGTTGTCAGAGGTGCCAAGCACTTGATGGCTGCTTTGCCTTCACTCTGTGGTCCAACTTATCCCAAACCATCTCATTTGGTCGAGGTCAGGTGCGGGCATGTCATTTGGTGCAGCAAACACTCCATCCCTCGCCTTTTTGGTTATGTAACCCTTACATAACCTTGTATGGCGTCTTGGGGCATTGTCCTGTTACAACACAAATAATGGTTTCACTAATTGCAAACCAGATGGGATGACATGTTGTAGAATGCTCTGGTATCCATGCTGAGTAAATGTGCCTTAATTTTAGAATAATTTACCAACATTGTCACCAGAAAAGCACCCTCACAGATTTCCTACATGCTTCATAGAGGGCACTACACATGGTGAAACCATTCACTCACATTTTCGCCATCTCACAAAGACATGGAGGTTGGTACTAAAAATCTTTCACTTATCAGACCACAGTACTGATTTCATTGATCTAATGTCCAATCTAATGTTGCTTCTCCCAAACAAGTCTCCTCTTCTTGTTTGCATTCCTCAGTAGTGGCTCCTTCCACTGTTCGGCCATAAAGGTCTACTTCTTGCAGTCTCCTCTGCACAGTTGATGTTGAGATATGTCTGTTACTTGATGTCTGTTCATCATTTATGAGGGTGTCATCTGAGGTACTGTCATTTTGCGGTTTCTGAGGCTGATAACTCTGATGAACTTATCCACAGCAGCACAGGTAGTTTTTGATATTCCTTCCCTAGAGCAGTCCTCGTGAGAATCAGTTTCATTATAATGATTGATGGTTTTCACGACTGCACTTGAGGATACCTTCAGCGTTCTAACAATTTTCTGGTTTGACTGTCCTCTGTGTCTTAAACTAGTGATGTATTGTCGTTTCTCTTTACTCAGTTGAGTGGTTTTTGCCCTATTTAGGTTTACAAAAGTTGTGGAATAGGGCACACCACTATATGCAACTACTGTATGTGCCAACACTACCTCAGCACCTAATGGTTTCAAGCACTTTCTCATGGCCAATACTTCCACAAATGCTCTCTTGATGAGGAAAACATGTTAATTGGAAGCTATTCCAGGTAGCTACCTGATGAAGCTGCTAGAAATAATGCCAAGGATATGTCAAGCTGTCATAGTAAAAGTGAGACTTTGAGGAATCTATGGTTTAACTCATGCTCAGGTTTGTTTCACTGAAGTTTCTTTACTCCTTATTTCCATTGATCCAGTGTGAATCTACAATGTACATGTTCCAATGTGAACAAGGAAAATCGACACATGAAGAGGTGTGTCCAAACTTTTGACCAGTACTTTATATGGCTGTGTCAAGTCTCAGGTTGAAGAAAACTCTTCTCTATTTACTTGGACACGCACCCTGTCTAAATGGGCAAATTGGAAGTGCAAAAGGGATGTTATAAATTGCAAAATAGACTTTTAGGGCATGCTTTCAATAGAGAATCTCGAATAGTAAATTGTTTATCATTTTTTAGGTCACTGAGTCGGTCAGCAGTTTTGGCGTGACGCAGATTATAAGGAAGATTACTACTGAGACTGTGACTGTGAAGGAGCACAGTAGTGTTCACTTAATCAAACAAGAACTCCCTCCTCCACCTCCACCAAAGAAACGTCAAGTGTACCTTGATGTTGAAGAGAAGAAAAAGTAATTCTCATTATTGGAAGTGCTTTTGATGAAACTTTTCTGCTTTTTCTTTCTGACAGTTGAATTTTTGGCAGTCTAGAAGTTAATAATGTCAGAATTAATTTTTTTTAATTGGAATCTGTCGTTGTTAAAAGCAGACCTGAACGACTTTAGTACATGGCTAGCTGAAGTAGCACAGGTTGCAGCAGTTTATTATTTCTAAACTCACCTTCACACAAGTCCAGAAACGTCTCGCGCTCTGTTCTGCTGTTCCGTTTGTCCGAGGTTTGGAGACAAGGGAAATGCATCAATTTACACTGCACTATATGGGCTGTTTGCAATGAAGTGAGTGAAAATGAGTTCAGAGATAATGATGAGATTTTTGGTATCTGTGCCTTCAGCTTTTTACACATTATTGTGCTTCAGGTCAGTTTTTATAAACGCTGGAGTGGTGCTTTAAATTTAAGTCTGATACTCACCTGCCACCTCCTTCATCCATTTACAACGTCGGTCCAGTAAGACTCTTGGCGAAAAGTGACCTGTTGGCAGCTCCAAGTGTTTCATGGAGCGGAGGTCACTTTTTCAATACAGGTCTATGAGAGCCTCGTTCTGTCTCTCATAGACTTTTACTGAGAGTGTATGACATAGCTTCTGACTTCTGGACAGTCAGAAGCTACTGTCACAACATGATGCGGGGGGGGACTGCAATGGCACCGAAAAAACTGTGAAGACGCCGGAGTGTGGCCAGGGGCAGTGGGTTTATTTATAAAGCGCCACGCCATCACTGAAAAAAGAAAACGCTGGAGTGGTGCTTTAACATAAACTTCTCCTGTGACATTGTTCCTGAATGTACTCATCAACACCAGTCCCAGTCCCTTCTTTGGAGCTGATAATAAAGTTTCTCTTTGTAAGGCCTCATTCAGATGTCCGTGAATCACATATGCGTCCTATTAGTTTTGTTCATGGCTAGAAAACGTACCCATTAAAGTTTAGGGTGCTATTCACATGCCTTTGTTTTTATGTGGACCGTGTTTCAGCAAAAAAAAATCCTGTAGAGAGACATGTCTATTTTTGCCGCAGTACAGAATTGGCTTTTCCCTCCATATGTGCTGCAGTACAGGATTAGCTTTTTCCTCCATGTGTCCGCAGTACAGGATTAGCTTTTTCCTCCATGTGTGCCGCAGTACAGGATTAACTTTTTACTACATGTGTGGCACAGTACAGGATTAGCTTTTTACTACATAAGTGCCGCAGTACATGATTAGCTTTTAGCTACATATGTGCCGCAGAACAGGATTAGCTTTTTCCTCCATGTGTGCCGCAGTACAGGATGTGGTCATGTAATTCTTGACGCATTTTTTTACTATACCATTGTAAATACATAGTCATCTTATTTAATATTTCTTATTCCTGTTTTATTTAAGAGGGCATATTTTAGATCTGGCTGCACAATGACCTCTATTTTTTATATTTGTTCTTAGGTTTGACAGAGAATTTGCTGAAATTCTGAATTGGATAATTAAGTCCAGAGCTATGATTATGTCCGCGGAGATCAGTAACTATAGAAAGATTAGAGAGACCTCAGACTTAAAAGACATGCTAAAGGTAAAAGGAGAGGTGGGAAGGAAATGGCCATGAATGAGGGCTTTGTCTGTGATATTCTTTGTAGCAGCTGGAGGTATGATCCATAATCTGGCACATTAATAACCACATGCCCTTAGATCAAAGTGCGCATTGGGTACCTTTGTTATCAAAAGGGCTGCAATGAAAATGTCCTGTCAGTATAAATATTGATAAGACATTTTTGGAAAAAGTAGACATAAAAAGTGTCTATAATTTCATTGTAGTTATTCTGACGCATGTAGATTTGAAAATACAGCCATTGTATCACTTCAAATGGACCCGGGCCACATATTTCTCATTTCAGAGATATTGTATAAGAAGCCAGATGTGCATTTTTGCATTTGATGATATAGGGTTAATTCTGTCTAAAGTAGAGAAGACATATTTGAAGGGTATTTCTGTTATGTAGATAGGGCACTTGTATAAATTCGCGGCCCATAGCCATTGGTTATTTGTTGTGAGAGCCTGCTGGTCTAAGCAAGATCTGGTCATGGTGCTGCCAATTCTGTTGCATGCCAGAATAAGATGTGCCAAATTCACTATAGAAGATCTGTCAGCAGGATTCCACACCCCAAACTATTTATATGTGCATGTAGGTCTTCCAAAGACTAGTCTAGCAATACCATTACATGGGCAATCCATTTCTCCATTACTGATAAATCAGCGTTTGAATTGATAAGCAAGTGAGGCTGTACCCAGCGCCGTCTCCTACTGCTGAACGACGGTTCCACTGCCTGAATACACAGCATAAAGGCTGTCAATCAAGCAGGGGGAGGCGCAGCTGGGCGGGGAATAGAGCCCGAGTGAAATTATCACTTTTATGTATTGGCCACATAGTATCCAAGTGTCTAATAATATGACTTTAATATAAACGAGACAGGGTAGGTTGTTCTTGCCTAGTTCTGTGCTTTCTTCTAATATAATTGACATCAGAAGTGCTTGGGAGATCCTAGTCCTTCCCCATCCATCTTAAAAAAAAAATAAAAAATCAAAATGCATTTTAATAATTGTATGAGTGAACATTTGGAAAACCTGTGATCTGACTGTTATATCTTTGTTGTATCTAGAGTCTAGAGAAAGAAAAATCTGACAGAACTCCCATATATCAGGAAGTTGTTGCTACCGGACAATATTTATTGGAGCTGTGCAAGCAAGGTATAATCACTTTACATCCATAGTATTTTTTAAATGACATATCTTCTATTAAAATGAATAGGATGTGGATTTACAGAACACTTGGATATACTATATCAAGTTTAACCAACTGTTACTTAGCTTTCAGCAACACAGTAATAGTCAACTTGTTCCAAATGCTAAATGAACAAACGTGCATGTTCATCACAACCTAAGCAAGCCATGAGCATTATTATGGAATTAGGTTCACTCTTAGGACTTAAAGGGAATCTGTCAGTGCGACCAACCTTTCTAAACTATCTATTTGGACATGTAGGTCATAGGAAGTTGGATAAACTTATACCCTGTTATCTGTGATCCAATGCTTTATTCTAGAGAAATCCACGTTTTTCATAATATGTAAATGAACTATGAAGATCTATGGGCCGGACATAATCTCCGTGAGAATCTGCCTCCAGAGCTTATTGTAAATGAAAAGGGGTGTTACCAGTGGGATACATGTAATGGATGACACTTTGTTCTCCGGAGGTGGAGCTGACCAAAATGACATATGGTTTCATGGGAAACTATTCAGTATAACTTGCATATCATCATATTTATTATACTTTGCTTATAGAGCTCCATCATATTCCACAGCGCTTTACAGACATTTTCATCACTGTCCCCATTAGGGCTCACAATCTAGATTCCCTATCAGTATGTCAGTATAGTACTATGGGAGAAAACCGGAGAACTCAGAGGAAACCCACGCAAACATGGGGAGAACATACAAACTCCTTGGAGATGTTGTCCTTGGTGAGATTTGAACTCTGGACCCCAGCGCTTCAAGGAAACAGTGCTAATCATTGGGCCATCAAGTGCTGCCCATCTATATATCATCAATTTTAATCTCTGCTTATTCTGATCTTAGGAATCCAGTGGATGGAGTCATCTCATGATTGACAGCCTTGTATGAATGTGTACACTGAGATAGCAGTCAACCAGTGATTACGATCACTCAACAGTCTAAGGGCCCCGTCACACTCTTCAATGTCCAAGTGATCCCACCAACGATCCGACGTGGATGGGATCACTGGGACATCGTTAGCTGATCGCTGGTGAGCTGTCACATAGGCAGACTCACCAGCAATCAGGACCAGCGAGCACGCTGGTATCCAGTGTACACATCGGGTAACTAAGCGCTGCGCGGGCCTTAGTTACCCGATGTGTTCCCTAGATACCATCTCCCAGCTTCTGCTGTACGCGCTGGGAGCTGGTATCCAGTGTACACATCGGGTAACTAAGCGCTGCGCCGTGCTTAGTTACCCGATGTGTACCCTAGATACCAGCTTCTGTTGTACGCGCTGGGAGCTTGCTGATCGTTGGTCTCCCGCTGTCACACGCAGCGATGCGCGCTGGCCAGCGGGAGACCAACGATGAAAAATTGGTCCAGGCCATTCGATGATGATCAGCGATACCCAACAGGGGGGCTGTTCGTCGCTGTGTGTCACACTAAGCGAGATCGCTGGCTAGGTCTCTTGTTGCATCACAAGATCGGTGACGCTTCAGCGATCTCACTAGCGATCTCGCTTAGTGTGACGGGGGGCTTTAGAATTAAAAGAATTTGAGGAAATACAAGCTAAACAGGATCTTCTCCCACAAACCTATATATGATTTTGCTCAGATCTTCCTGCTGTATAACATGATGCTAGCAGATTGAACAGCACGTTCTGCATGACCCTGTCCCCTTAAGTGATATGGCCTGACTTTCACTTTTCTGCTCATTCCAAGTAGTATGATGGATCCCATTTTTTGAGCTTGTGCATGTACCACATTCGGTCCAGCTGATCCTCCATTTCCCGACTGTTACATTTGAGTATAGGGCAGCTCTAGCTGAGAAGAACACTGATTTTTAGAGAATTGAGTTCTATGAAAGCGCTATGTTGTAAGATATGAGCTATCGTTAATTTATGTCATTGTCAACTGTCATTTCGCATTTTTAAAAATCAATACTACACGTGAAAGTAAGCAACTTTGCAATATGTCTTTTCAGAAAAACCTGTGTCTTTTCCTTCTTGCATTGATCTTTCACTATCAATTCATGGGTGAAATTTGTATTCATTGAAGACAGATTTCCCCATTACTCTGATAGATTACAGTTGGTGCTTTTACAATTCTATGGAGAAGGAAGGTGGAGGGAGGATCTAGAGGCAGACACAGACATTCTGCTTCAAGTTCTCCTGACAGTTACACTTCTCCATAGAACTTCATGGGAAGAATTGTATTCACTGAAGGCAGATTTTACGTGTGAATTGAGAGTTTTAACAATGATGGATCAGTTCAGGACAATGATGGATCAGTTCAGGAGGAGAAAGAAGGGGAAGCTTCTTATTTTCATGTGTGCTATTGATTTATGGAAAGAAAATTAAAACCAAGGTTACTCTCTAAATAATATAATGAATTGCCCTACAGTCATCCGCAATTCTGTTTCCATGGATTTAATTCTCGGTATTTCTATTGGTATGACGGCCTCTCGTATCCGGAACATGCTGACTAATGTTTACCTTTGACAGCTGTTTAAACAGTATAGAATGCCTCCCGAATCTAAGGATGTCCTATCATTTGCTGACTTATTTATTATGCAAACGTCTTTTGCATATTTTACAACCTTCACCACTGAACAGTTAACTTCAGATATTCTGAAGAAGTCACAACCAATGCAGTGATCAAGAGAAAAGACTACTGGAAGTTTTACAAAAATTGTGAAAAGTTGATTATGATGTGACAAACGTTAGCGAATCATTCTAAATTTCTAAAGTTTATGATTTCTAAAGTTTAGAAATAGTGTCATATGTTACATCATATAGCAGTGGCCCCATTCCCTAGTGTGATAATGCCACCTAAAAGTGACATATTAAGTTTTTATTTTTATCTGTGCTCAAGTTTTGTAGTTTTTACCCTATGTCTCCATTGACATATATAGCATTCAGGCTGAACACCATATTTATAAAACTACTTTTGCCAATACATTTGAATGTGTCAGAAAAAATGGTCCAGACTTAAGAGTTACTGCACATATGTCTAATTTATAAACATATTCCACTACTTTTCTATGGTGTCTTTAGCTTTCATTTGATTCTTGAACTTGGTGAACGACCGTGAATTTGGTGTACGGTGCATGGAGGAAATTCTAATGCAC
This sequence comes from Oophaga pumilio, assembly GCA_009801035.1. Taxonomy (NCBI): domain Eukaryota; kingdom Metazoa; phylum Chordata; class Amphibia; order Anura; family Dendrobatidae; genus Oophaga; species Oophaga pumilio. The sequence continues at coordinate 64,874 of VIAB01002797.1, read as the reverse complement.
CGCTTGTACAGTGAGCCAGAACTAATAAATTTTTACCATTGTATGTCTATATCTGTTTTATAATACTGTGACTAAATATATTGCTCTTTCCATGTGTGGTTGTTATCCTTTCCTTGTATTCACATGCAAAAACAAATAAAATTGAATTACTTTAAAATGTATTCATTGTCTCCACCCAGAACTGCATACTGAGGTTTTGGGTGGTGTTGGCAATGTTTAACACAATATAAAAATAGAACAAAGCATCAAAACATCTGTTACCATAACCATCAAGGAATTGGGTTCTTTTAAAAAAAATTCATTATGCCACATATAAAGGAGCAGCAAATGATCCCATGTTGATTATGCTATAAATTCTTATGAATGCCTGTTTATAATAAACTGTTACGTTGAAACTGACTATGTAGTGAAACAAAGTCACTGGCAAAGTACTGGAGGTGAGATATGAGTCACTGAGGTTGTTAGCTTCAGTGATATGAACCTAGGAAAGTGCTCCAGCACACTAAGTGCTGAGAGGGGTTAGTCGGCCATGTTTGAGGGCTAGATTTAGTGAACATCTGTAGAGTGGATGGGAGGCTATTCACCATATATCCAACCCAGGGTGGAGTCCAAAGGATAAATACACAGTCTTCTGACATATTCAGTGCTGCGTTGTCTGGAGAGGTGAGCTCCAGAGCTGTGTGTGAAGATAAGGGAAGTTGAACTTTTTTTTCTCCCAATGTTTGTTTTGCCCACAGCAACACAGACTGTGCAATTTCTTTTTGCATTGTTTTCCCGTTAGGCCAGAAAGGCCGTATTTATGTTGCTAACCCTGCCTGGTTTATGCTGTACCTAAATAAACCAGTGACAGCGTTCTTGTGTCTACCTCAATGAGCAGCTGCCTAAGCTGATGTACCACACTAGGTAAATTAAAATAAAAGAACAGTGATATGTGTACATACTAGTGGAACAAAACCCATGTACACTAAAATGTACTGATTGATCATGCTGTAATTGCTCTTAAGCTAGTTTCTCACATAGTATTTTTCATAGCGTCTTTAAAAATGCACACCAATCAAAGTTTTTATTCTCTTAATTCATTGCAGTAATCATGTTATGTAACACTGTGTACTTACAATAGCTCATTTTGCCCTTATACCAGGCTAATTCTTCTCTTTTCCACTAGGTCTATGACATAAGGTGATTAGCTGAATCCTTCTAAGTTCCATGTAGAAACAGGAAGTCAGTTTTCCCTGCATGACTCATCAGTCACTGTAAAAGTCCCTGGCAGGGGGAGGAGACAGCTGGGTCAGGAGATGAAGAGGAGAGTGAGTCATGCAGGAAAAAGAGACTTCCTGTTTCTACATAGAGCAGAGAAATGACAATTATACGTACACAGTGCTATATAATATGATGATTGCAATATATTAAGAGGGTGAGAACTTTGTTGGGAGGAGTGCTTCTTTAACAATAAGTTACACTAAAGGGAATCTGTCAACAGGATATCAGACCCCAAACTATATACTTGTGTATGTAGCTCTTTGAAAGACAAGTTCAGCAATACCTTTACTGGCGAGTCAGTTCCCCCATTACTGAGAAATCAGCATTTGAATTGATATGTAAGTGTGGCTGTAAATCTGAATCCTCTGTCACTCCAGCCCTATTCCCACCCAGCGTCTCCTCTGCCTTTTTTGATTGACGACCTCTGTGTAGTGTGACTTTAGAAACAGGAGTCATCAGTGAAGCAGGAAGAGGCCCTGAGTGAGGAATTTTATTCCTTCCATCAGTTTTGGGCTTTCGGACATAGAGGCCTGGCTGGCGTAGCTTCGGTCATCTCTTGATACATAATAAGCGGCGGCTGTAACCATGCCTTTGCACTGACCAACAGCTGGCATCAGTGCTGTATGCTCTGAGTGCTGCTGCTGTAATACTTTAGAACGATATTAACTTGCAGACTAACCCTATATCTGCAGGTTTATAGTGTTTAAGCACACAACAGATTCCCTTTAAAGAGTAAAGGCCCCGTTACACATAGTAACACTCCAGCGATCCCAACAATTATACGACCTGGTAAGGATCGCTGGTACGTCGCTACATGGTCGCTAGTAAGTTGTCAAACAGGCAGATCTACTCAATGACACCGGAACGATACGGACGATCCGTATAACGACCTCGGCGGTCGTTGAGACCTTGTCACAGCAGCGATTCTGACAAAGCAAAATCACGCCTGCGTCGCTGAGTTCTGACTTGCCAACGAGGTCGCTCGTCTTTTTATGGCGTCAAATACGGCGATGCATGCTGGCCAGTGGGACACCAATGATCAAAAAATGGCTTAGGTCATTCCAGCACGATCGGTGCCGGTCGCCGCTATGTGTCACACGTAGCGAGATCGCTGGCGAGGTCGCTGTTGCGTCATAAAACCTGTGACGTTTCAGCGATCTCGCTAATGATCTCGCTATGTGTGAAGTACCCTTTACTAAATACATTTATTTTTTTTAATAATTTTGTGCAGTATAGAAAGTTACGAAATTTTGCAAAACCTATTTACAGTAGGGATAATAAGTATTTGATACATTGCCGACTTTGCAGTTTTTCCCACCTACAAAGAATGGAGAGGTCTGTAATTGTTATCGTAGGTACACTTCAACTGTGAGAAACAGAATCTTAAAAAAATTCAGAAAATCACATTGTACGATTATTACATAATTAATTAGCATTTTTTTCCATGAAATAAGTGCGCCTGGGTTTACGGTCCTCTAGCATCGAAGGCGTAGTGCGCGTGAAGTTCAGGAGATGGTTTCCAGTCATGCACAGTGAAGCCAGGAAGTGTACGCCTCGCTGCAGAGGTGCAGTGATGCTGCCGAAATGTGCAGCGCGCATTAGCGATATTTGCAGGAGCTTGCGATGATGACAGGGACGTGATAACATGAAACAAGGGCTGAATAGTCAGGGGCAACTAACACCCCATCCACTAGTCAAAGCACTAATTAGCATAGGAAATGGGAACAATATAAATTTTTTAAACCTTATTTTTACAGTAAAACGTTATACATGGCTGGTTAGGAAGGAAGCTTACTCATAAATAAGTGAATGCTGCTAGGTTGGGGGGCACGGGGGACCTGACAGGTTCCCTTTAATTTCTTAAATGTATTTAAATTGTGCAGAGGACTGACATGACTTATAGGGCGCAAAAACTAAAATCTAAATGTAAGTTGCTGCTATATACAAACTGGAGTACAACAACCAAACATCCTTTTGAATGGGAATATTTGCTGCTGTTGATTTTTTTATTATGCTAACCATAGTAACATTCCAGACCACTTGAAAGCATTGCACAGTAAAGGAGTATTTGCCTCAGAGAACCATATACTTTGGAATTTTAGCAAGTTAGTGGGAGAGACAGTTGTGGTTAGCAGTTAGCATGATTTGTGATTAACCCCTATACTTGACGTATTTTAGATTTGCCATATTGACTAAATGGAGGCCACAACAATTTGGTGGTTGTGATAATTTTGCAAATATGAAACAGATTATGAGATCAAATTCAGATCTCTTGTTAGGCTAGGTTCACATTGAGTTAGTGCAGTCTGCTCAACGCATGCGTTAAACGGACTGCGCTAACGCAAGTGCCTTTTAAAGATCGCTTTATGCGATTGTGCTAGCACAGATGCTCCATCTGTGCTAGCAGTGACGGACCCCCGAACGCTGCAGGCTGCATCCACAGAATGACGGCACATCGCTAACGCATGCCGATTATGACATGCGTTAGCGATGTGCTACATAATGGCAGTCTATGGGTGCTCTAACGCATCCGTTACATAGTGTTAGTGCCGCTATGTAGCGGATGCCGTCAGCGCATTGCCATTAACGCAATGTGAACCGAGCCTAAGTTGCACATTTTGTCACATCACAAGTAATTTTTTCTCAAAGTTGGTGAAATTTAGCTTTTTTGCAGTGCTCTCATTGTTAAAGTAAAAAGATTATTAGAAAGATCTCTGTACTGTCTACTTATATATTTGTGTTTTTAAATTCTATCACCCCTAAATCTTGTTTTTTTCCAAATTGGATAAGTCAAAGTTAGATAACCTGTCTTTGCCATTGCAGTCCACCCATTACCTTAATTACCTTGGTCGTTCTTCTCTGCACCCGCTCAAGTTCAGTTATATCTTTGTTATAAATGTGGAGCTCAAAGTTAAACAAGTGTGGCTGCACTAATGACTTATATAGAGGGAAAACAGTGTTTTTATCATGAGTATCTAATTATTTTAATGAATCCCAGTACTTTATATGCTTTAGCAGCAACCATCTAGCAATGATCACTAAAGTTAACTTTTCTGACCATCCCTAAGTTCATGTCTTTATCAATAACAGTTTTACCCAGTGTTTCACCATTTATTACATAACCGTACATATTTTTTCCTGTGCCCAAGTGCATTACCTGATATATTTATGATAGATCTCAATTGCCATTTCTTGGGCCTAACCTCCAGCTTCCACAAATCCCTCAAAAATAATAAATTATTCTCCTCTGTGTTGATTACCTTGCAGAGCTTAGCATCATCTGCAAATATATAAATTCTACTCTGTCATCAGCAAGATCATTATATTAAGAAGAAGAGGGCCAAATTCTGACCTTGATGATACCAAACTGTTTATCCTACTACACATATATTCCCATTGATATTCCAATTGTTTTCATTTTCTGTATCAGCTTTATGTGGTACTGTACCAAATTCTTTTAAAAAAATCCCAAGTAGACAACATCCATGCCCTTAACCTGATTTATTTTTTAACTTACCTCCTCATAGAATCTGATCAGATTAGTTTGATAGGACCAATAGGAGCTGATGCTGGGTAATAAGGCTATTTTTTATTGAGAAGCTCCAGGGTAGCATCTCCTAGAAAACCCTCAAAGGAAGTCTGTGAGGTTAGCTTTAATTGGAAAACTCTGTAGGAAAGTCTGTGTGGTTAGCTGGGCAATTAGAATAATGTGTCTTAGGATGCAGTGATTGACAGCTCAGTCATCCAGTCTGGTTGAGGAGCATGCTGAGCTGTCAGTGCTGTGATTGACAGCTCAGTTATTCAGTCTAGTGCACAGGTGTGCTGAGCTGTCTTTGCAGTGATTGACAGCTTGGCTATCCAATCTGAGATTGGGAGTTGCTGATCTCTCGTCAGGTGCTCCCTATTCCCTCGATTACTCAGCTACTTAACTGGGCTGGCAGTCCCAGATAGCTACCTGCTGTAGCTTCATTTCTGTATGGTTTGTTTTCTCTGTGTCTAGTGCTTTGCTTGTTGATCTATCGCTGCCTTAACTTGAACCTAGATCTGACCATCCGTTTGCCTAATCCCTTTGCTCTGATCCACTTTCCTCCCAGTATTTTAACTTCTGAATGTGACCCTAGTATGCCTTTGTAACTTCCCTCTGTTTATGACGTACCCTTCTGGCTATTGACCTCGTACTCCTTGACTATCCTGACCCACAGCTTGTCCATGAGAAATGTCTCAGCGTCACATTAATAATAGGAAGCCTGCACCTAAATATATGATTTTTTAATCTTTAGAATTGAGATGGGCACATCTGGAGATTATGAAAGTTCAGTGTGATAGTTATATGCACAAATTGAAAAACTAGAAATTCAGCTGGGATAAATAATCTCTAAATCCTTCATGTTGACATCATGGCCATCAATAAAGTCAAACAGGGTGGTACTGTGAAAATGTGCTATACTTATGGTTTTTCATTTCTGTTCTGAATTTTGACTTCTTAATTAGCTGAAATTCTTATATTTTTCCCTTTTGGCTCCAGCTTTTCTGTTGTCCATGTGACACTTGTTTTCACTAGAAAAAGGCTAAAATCATGTACAGCAATTTGCTATGTTTTGTAGCATTATTATTGGTGGTCTTGTGGCATTTTTTGAGGTGCCAGTTGGTACTTAAAAGTGTAATGCAAATTACATCCAAGCAGTCTTGGTATGAAGCATTTTTGTGATCAGTTGTATTGTTTGTTTTTTGTTTTAAATCTCTTTGGTATGACTATGACATTTCTATAAACTGCTAGTATGTTCTTCCCAGCCATAAACATTTGGCAATGTTATTTCTGACAGTACACTGGAGCCTTGCTAAATGAATAATGTCTGCAACCTATTTTTTTTACTACGTTCTCATTGTAAATCTCATGTAGGAAGCTCATTTCAATCCTTTCATGGCATCATTCAAAGAAATTAATAAAATCTCTGTCTTCTCTAAATTCCATTTCCTAAATTAGACTGTAATTTATCTTGCTCTATTTCTCTAGATTATATTGCTCCCTGCTATACCTACTGAGCAGATGACTTTTTGGGGAAATGTAGCTTTATATTTACAGTCTCGGTTCAACATTACAACATTGCACGTATTCATTTCACATAATCATCAGGTGTCATCCTGTATATTAAATTAGGGTTTATGTGTATTGTTGCAGAAGATCTACCAGAAGAAGACTTGAACGGATCATTGGATAAATTAAAGACAGAATGGAACAACACTAACAACCAAATTCAAGAACTTAATAAGGGAATTTTGTACCAGGACTCTATTACCGCTTACTTCAGAGAGTTAGATAATTTGGAAGAAAAGCTACGGCAGGAGGATGACTGGTTGAATTCCCAGCCATTGCCATCTCAGGAGCTTCCACTGCAGTCATTTAAAGAGTCTAGACAGGTAAACTTGTTGCCATAACCAAAGATGTCTACATTTCTCAGGGTGTTAAAGTCCTGCTTCAACTCCTCCTCACCCCTCCTGGGAACATTTACACCCCTTTTGAGAATGCCCCACCCCAGAAATCCCACTTGTGACCCTACATCCTTCCGGCCCACGTGTCCAGGGACAGTTGACATTACAAACAGTATATGCCATTTGTATTACTATATCTAGGGGACATTGCACCTTCTAGAATCATACATTTTAAGGCTTTTGTCAATGCTTTTCTTGGCATATTAAAAAGCCACAAAACATTGACTAACAGCGAATATTTGGGCACAGGTTTTTTCTAGCTACAAAACAACAGAAATAAATGCTGCAAAAAAATAATGCAGCATTTTTGCCCAAACGCTGTACGTAATGCCATTTGAACACATAGTGTTTTAGATGCCTCAGAAAAATGGCTACAGTATTCTTTATTCTTCCTGAAATGCCTTCTTTGTCGAATTTTTCAATCAATTTTGACAGCGGGGCCTTTAAAAAAAAATAAATTCTATATTTATAAATAGTGGTGGTTTCCAAGTGGAAATTGCTAAAATAATGGTCTGATCACTTCTTTTAGCCGCTGCATGGCTTTCGAAGCTTTAAGCGGTAAAAGAAGTTACAAAAGACAGAACATGTGTTGTGCATATAGCAATTTGTTTATTGAGTGCTTATTCAGGCGGTTCCAGGTTGAATCCACCTGAAAAAGACGCTTTGTGCACATCCCCCTAAGGTGGTCTTTAAGCCAATAAAAGGGATACTTTTTGTTTTTTGCTGTGTCTCTCTTAAAGCTTTACAAATAGTGTTCCCACCTGCTAGAGTGAATTCCCATTACCACTTCGGCACCCAGAAACACCTCTGTATGGGATTTCTGTTACATATGTTAATTAAACACAAGTCCATCTATTTCAACTGTATCCAACAAGTTTGACCCTGCAATTATTCTATTAAAGGGTTATTCCCATCCCAGCCTTTTATGTAGAGAAAAGAATAACTTTGGCCAAGTGCTGTGCATAGGAGATTACTTCAAGGAAACAGCAAACTGCGTGACCTGCCTGAAAAAGCTCTAAATAAACGCTAAAAAGAATGAATATACGCGCTGCAATGTAAAAACGTCTTCATTTGTTTAGTGCTTTGAGCCAGTGGCCAAAAACATTGCAAAAAAGATGCCAAACCTACTATTCAATGCAAAAGACCCTAGTGTGTCTTGAGGCTTCATGCTCCTGAAAAAGTTGCCGGTTTCGCACACATCCAAAAGACGTGATCTGCACATTCCCTTATGCTGCCTCCATAACTCCAGAGTTATAGAAATGGCATACTGTAGCTCGCTGTGCCATGATGTTGACAGTGCTACTATTAATTTTTACAGGAGATACAGACACAACTAATAGCAAACAATGAGAGTTTTTTTTTTAAAGTTTTCAAAGGGGCACTCTAGGTATAAAAATAAATAAAATAAAGTAATTATACATTTATTCCTGAATACCTTTAACTAGCAAATCACACTTGTTTTATCTAGCAGAATGATTACTATAGTACATTAAAATAGGCGCTCCCTTGTTACGCTGATAGGAATCTGTCCTAGAACGTTAATAGGACAGGTGTACAGTAAGATGTGCTCCCAGTGGATATTCTGAACTAAGTTTGGAAATATCAGGTGCACTTGGGTAAGAAGAGGCTGCTCACACTGCTGTTCACTCTTTCTTTCTGATCTGATACTGAAGATACCAGGGGGTCTGAGGGCTGAGGGTGAGAAGATGCCACTCACTCTGCTGTCCACACTGGCTAACTGATCTAACACTGGAGATACTAGGTGTGCGGAGATAAGAATAGGCTGATCACACTGCTGTCCACCATGTTTATCTGATCTAATATTGGAGATACCAAAAGTGCTGAGGTAAGAAGAGGCTGCTGACACTGCTGTCCACTCTCTTTCCAAATGCTGAGTGGCTGATGTGACCTGGAGATATCGTATACCAAATACTGTTAAGCTGTCTCCATACCATAGCAGCGTAGTTTTCTTCTGCACATGTTCAATTAGCATTCTAGGAGAGGTTTCTGTCAGTGTAGTAAGTTGCTATTTAAATGTAATATAGCCCCTCTCGGTAAAACAAGTGTGATTTGCCAATTGAAGGTATTTAATGGGAATCTGTCAGCAGGTTTTCGCTATGTAATCTGAGAGCATCTTGATTTAGTGGAAGAGACTCTGATTCCAGTGATGTTTCCCTTACTAGTCTGTTTTTTTTGCTGTTTCAATACAATCAGGGTGAGTTTCCACGATCAGGAAACGCT
>VIAB01002796.1:89367-101341 GCA_009801035.1 Oophaga pumilio | reverse complement strand
TTTTTATAAACTGCACCTAGAGACAAGGGTTTTCTGAAAATAAAAATAAAACTTTAAATTATTTGTAGCTCTTTATCTGTCCTAAATGTGTAATCCCTGATTTTTTCTTGAATTTGTGTTTGTTTTCCAATTTATGATAATGCTAATTCAATACAATGTCACTTCATTCAATAAAAATATCGGTGATGGACCAATGGATGGCATAAATTGAGGTATTTGTTGGAGGCGTATACTTTTTTGTTTTTCTTGTTTAATATCAGATATGTATAGGTTAGGGGGTATTCTTATCTCCAAGATCCTATCCCAATATGTAGTAGATATACTAATAGTAATGTTAGCAAATACTTCCAATTGGAAATGTAGTGTAGTTCATCTGATAAGCTATGTTGCTTTCTCCATGTAGGGCATTGCAGTAGCTTAGGTATCCACTAGCAACTAACCAACTGTCGCTACATCAGTGGTCATAACCATGGATACCTAATCTACTGCAATGCCCTGCATGGAGAAAGCTACATAGCTTATCAGGAGAACTATACTACCTTTCTAATTGTAGGCATTTGCTAACATTACTATTATTATATCTACTACATATTGGGATAGGATCTTGGACATGGGAGTACTCCTTTAAGGACAAGTTAAGGAAAGCCACATATGTATAGTAACTCCGGTCGCTCACTAAGTTACAGAGAATTGAAATCTTCCGTCTTTTTGCAGGTTGGATTTGATGTGTTACTTACTGTATGTGCAGTTGTAGCAGGAGCCTTGTTATCTGGCAAAGACTCTCTAATGATCATCTATTTTCCAGCAATCCATCAAAAACTGGAGGCGGATGGCACGGAAAAAGTGGAAGGGTCAATGACGCAAAAATTGGAGAAAGTTCTGAAAAGTAAGTGTTCTGTTCCCTAGAAAACATCTCTTCGCAGCTAAACTGCTTCCTTTCATTCCTCTCCTGCAAACATCATTCTTCCACATAGAAATTCACTTAAAAAGCAGTGAGTCAAACTCATTATGCGAGAACTGTAAGATCCGATGATGGAGTGTCTCTGACTTTACAGTCCCCGTGTAATGAAAGCAGCACTATTTTTGTGTCGTACCCTTGTGCCAAGGTATGTAGAAGAGATGGAGTCCTCTTTTTTTTCCACTGTAATATTGATATAATAACTTCCTAAGTTTGTTTGACTTCTCTAGTTCTGGGCTCAGTCTATGACTTGCTTAGAAAGTTCCCCAGCAGACGTAGCTGGCTGGAATGGCACCTGCATTGTGTATGGAACAGAAATGTCATTCAAAGAGAACTTCTGGTTCTATGTAAAATGAAGCAGAATTGATGTATAAGGACAAGTCCTGCCGCTTTGATACATGCCGCATTTCTAATCCTCGTTGGAATGTCTGCTTGCTGTCAGTGAATAGAAATATTTTTTTGTCCAGAGGCTTTTAAACCTCGTCTCCCAGCTGAGAGCTTGACAGAATGACAACCAATCCAGACTACTGTGTGATCTAAATAAATCCACTTCAGTGCATTTCTATTCGTGATGGATAGTTTGCTTCAGTATATTGGTGTAGGTACAGTGTATCCGCGTAGTCAGGTCAGAAGTAGCCATTTTTTGTTCTTGTTTTTCCCCCGCTGCGCCCAAGTAATTCCACTTTTTGTTTTATGTACACACCCTCAGAGACTCTTGGTAAAGACCATAAAAATTAACACTACGTAAAAAGGCCGGGTTTAAAACGGGTTTAAAAATAAAAATAATATACTGAGCAGCTTTGACCTCATTACAGGTCCTCTTTAAAGGAAACCTGTCATATCTAAAAATGCTATTAAGCTGCAAATATGAGAATAATTGCTTTCTAAAGCCATGCACTGAAAGTCCAGCTGCCATAGGAAATTAACTTTATTCCCCCCGGAAGCCTCGGGCTTTCAGTCATAGAGGTGTGGCCGGCACGGCTTCAGTCACTGCTCAGTATGTAGTAAGCGGCAGCTCTAACCTCATCCCGTCACTGACCGACTGCGATCTCAGCACTGACTCAGTAGTGACTGAAGCCGCACCGGCCGCACCCTTATGACTGAAAACCTTGAAGCTGCCGGGAGGAATAAAGTTCTTTTCCTCCCGGCAGTCAGGCTTTCAGTGCAGGCACTGGGCAGCTTCAGAACGCTATTAACCTGCAGGTTAAAGGGAATCTCACAGCAGGTTTTTGCTATGTAATCTGATGACAGCGTAAGGTAGGGTTTTAAAAAAAAAGATTTAGATCTGTGTGTCATCAGCATAGAGGTGATATTTAAAGCGGGAGACCAACGATCAGCGGGCTCCCAGCACTGCACAGCAGAAGCTGGGAGCTGGTATCCAGTGTACACATCGGGTAACTAAGCACCGCGCAGTGCTTAGTTACCCGATGTTTAGCCTGGACACCAGCTCCCAGCGTGGTACGCAGAAGCTGAGAGCTGGTATCCAGTGTACACATCGGGTAACTAAGCACCACGCAGTGCTTAGTTACCCGATGTTTAGCCTGGATACGAGCGTGCTCGCCGGTCCTGATCTGGTGGTGATCGCTGGTGAGTCTGCCCATGTGACATCTCACCAGCGATCAGCTAACGATGTCCCAGCGATCCCATCCTCGGCTCGTTGGTGGGATCGCTGGGACATTAAAGAGTGTGACGGGGCCCTAAAGCCATGGGTCTCTGAGGTTTATCATAATATTTGAGTATAAGAAAAAAACGTCCTCAATTGTACACATTTTTTAAATATGGTAAATATCAAGGTCGGCCCCGTGATTTTGTTCAAGTTTTTAATTTTGTCCCTCTGTGTATTTGAGTTTGATATCCCTGCTTTAATGGCAGAATTGTTGTCTGAAACCTCTCTAGATGTGTGTAGTCACTGTAGCAGATGAGAGCATCCACCGCTGTGGCGATCTGGCGATATAACCAGTATATATAATGCACAGTACATATCTGATCGGGTTGCACAATTTGGGATTGGACAGACTAGGCCTCTATTGAATTGCTGTGAACAATACATGAAGATACAACTCATCAGTGATAATCTCACACCAGGGTCGCTCATGGCTGTCATGTGCCCTGCTTTCAGCGTTCAGTTTTATTATCTGAGACTTGACCTTTTCCTTTATTTTTTCTCTATTTTTCACACCGCTATTTACACTTGTGAAGGGAAACATTGGCTTTGTTTGGGTGAGGATTTTTATTTTAGAGTTGAAGGTTCCTGCAGAGTTTTAACTTTGTACTTGTATTAAACAATTATTTTAGCCAGTGCTCTCAACTGCTCAGGGCCACCCACAGTGCTGAGTATATGGCACGCAAGCCACCCAGCGAGACTGATGTAATTTCTTCTTCTTTGCTTAAAGTATGGTCAGTAGACCAGATAATGTAGAGACTTTCTGCTGGCAGGGATCAAAACGTTTCCAGTTTTTTCTCCTATTTTCTTTGGGGTGAAGGAATAATTAGGTTAATTCACGGGTAGAGAAATGTGTGCTTATTTACAAGCTATATATATCTGTATGTATAAAAGGCCTCCTGTATAAGGTCATCACAATAGCACCTTTGTAACCTTTAGGAGAAACTCTGTGTTACACCAAGACTTGTGAGGAGTGAATTGTTAACAATCATGACGCACTCAAGGGATGGTTAGTCCGTAAAATAATAAAAATATCTTCGGTTGCGGTTCATTTGTCATAAGCCAACTGCGTCGTGATGGGTTTTTGGAAAGGAAGAAGAGATTGATTCTTTCCAACTTTGGGTTTGAGATCTTGACAGCTGTATGAAAGACACTGCCTTCTGTTGTCAGGTGCAAGTACCACGGCAGATACTCTATTTCAAGAAGTGCTGGGCAGGAAAGATAAAGCGGACTCCACACGAAACGCACTGAACGTTCTCCAGCGATTTAAATTTTTATTCAACCTTCCCCTCAACATTGAGAAGAACATTCAGAAAGTAAGTGTATGGAAAACAACCATAAAATGCAAATGTATTGTATATACATATCTATTTGAATATTTAAAGGTTTTTGCCAAAGCAGGAGGAACTGAACAGATTTTTATACACTTTTGTAAGAGAAGATTCACTTTAACTTTCAATTAATATTTTATTCATTGAAATCCAGGCTTATTCAGGGCTTAATAGTCAAAGGAGGGCTCTTAATCATTAAATTTCTTTTCCCACAAGCAAAGTACATATTAATCAATAGATCTTGGAATAATAATAAGTTCCACAATTGGATGTGTTTAAAAATAATGTTCCTGTGATGAGATAATCTTATAAGTGTGCCCCTGCTGTGTACTGTGTAATGGTTGTGTCTGGCCATGCAGGAACAAGGTCTGATCATACCACATCTCCTGGGCAGGGGAGGACGCAAAAGAGTATACTGACAGGACAGCATGGGATCACAGCTGATTCCTTTTGTGAGGCAAAACATTTCACTGCCTGTTTTTAGGAAAAATTTTGCCACAGAGGAAGAATCAACTGTTGTCCCATGCTGCAATGTCTGTATACTCTTTTGCTTCCTACCTTGCGCAGGAGCTGTGTGGTATGCACAGACCATGTCCCTGCATAGTCAGACCGAGCCATTATACAGCACAAAGCAGGGGCACATACAGTGGGTGAAAGAAGTATTGACTATGTCACCAATTTTTTAAGTAAATATATTGCAGAGGTGCTATGGACATGAAATTGTCGCCACATGTCAGTAACAACACATCCAATCCACACTGGCAAAGAATTCAAACCATAGATGTCCATACAATGAGTAAAAATGAGAATTGACCCAAGGAAAAAGTATTGAACACATGAAGCGAGAGAGGTGCAAAAAGCCATGGAAAGTCACAACACCAGCTGAAATATATCAGTAATCAATCCTGGCACTTGGTGAAAAATAATATCAACTGGTTCAATTTATGGCCTATAAAAAAGTTGTCTCACTACCAATGTGCCATAAAAAGAAACAACTTATGATGGGTAAAACTAGGGAGCGGTCTCAAGACCTTGGCAACCTTATTGTTGCAAAACATACTGATGCCATTGGTTACAGAAGAATTCCTAAACTACTGAAGGTTCCAGTGAGCAATGTTCGGGTGATAATTATGAAGTGGAATGAACATAATTTCACCATAAACCGGCTATGACCAGGTGCTCCCAGCACAATTTCAGACAGAGGAACGAAAAGAATTATCAGAAGAGTTGTCCAATAACCAAAGACCACCTGTGGAGAGCTACAGAAAGACGTGGAATGTAGGTAAAATTGTTTCAGAGAAAACTATAAATAATGCACTCAACCTCCATGACTTGTATGGACGCTCACCACTCAAGACACGATTACTGAAAAAACATATGTTCAAGTGTGTTTAAAGTTTGGTCAACAACATTTAGACAAGCTTGTGAGATATTGGGAGAATATAGTCTGGTCATATGAGACCAAGATTTAACTCTTTGAATGCCAAAATACACACCATGTTAAAATACCATGCCAAAAATGAAGTTTACAGGTGGGAACATAATGGTGTGGTGCTGTTTTTCAGCATGCAACACTGGAAAACTTTATGTAATTGAAGGAATGATGAACTGTTCCTAGACATTCTTGATAAACATCTGCTGCCATCTACCAGGATGATGAAGATAAAATGAGGGTGGACATTTCAGCAAGACAATGATCCTAAACACACAGCCAAAGAAGCTCTCAATTGGTTTCAGAGAAAGAAAATAAAGCTTCTAAAATGGCCCAGCCAATCACCTGACCTGAATCCATTAGAAAATTTATGGAAGGAACTGAAGCTCAGAGTTCATAGAAGGAGCCTACGGAACCTTCAGGATATGAAGAGTATGTGAAAGAAGGGAAAAAAATAATGCTTGAGCAATGCACGTGACAAGTTCCTCCAAACAGGAGGTATCTTGAAGCAGTCCTCACCAACAAAGACTTTTGTATTAAGTATTAAATAAATTTCAGTATTCATTCATTATTACACATAACTTAATTTACGAACATCTCCGACATCTGGTGAGAATTTCATGTCAATAGCACCTTTAGAAATATATTTTCTTAGAAAATTGGTAGCGTATTCAATACTTCTTTCACTCGCTGTATATAAGATTATATCAGCACATCCAATAGTAGAGCGTATTGTTATTCAAAAATCTATTGATTAAAATTAACTTTGTGGCAAAACCCCTTTAACGGAAAGCCTATTCTGTATGACCTTGTATTCAGCTGTCAATCACTGATTGAGACCACCTACTTGACTGTTAAGTCCCGAATGAACAGGAATTTCTAAAAACAAAATACAAGTTATACTGAAACTTTAACCCCAGACCTATATATCAATCTGTTCAGCTTCTCCTGCTCCACAACTTTTATAACATTCTTCTGGCAAACCAGGCAGCTTATTCAATGTGACAGGTTCCCGATAATATTGTGAAATCCTTGAGGGTACAGTCCCTTCTAATATACTAGTTTACTAGTGAATGATGTTTGTATACATTGTATCTTTATGTTAGCTACAAAAGCTTCAGTTTTGCCATATTGGTCCTATAAAGGTGTGTTACATTACTGAAGGGAACCCGTCAGCTGGTTCGTGCTGCCTGAGTTACGGACGGCATGTATCAGAGACCTGCATTCTAATCGTATGTTCTACTCTGAAACCCTGGGATGTTTCCGAGAAAAACTTAGTTGAAAGTGTGGTCAGTGATGAGGTTACTAGTCACAGAGGTATGTCTCCGCGGGCTTCTTCCCGTCTGCTCAGCTAGACTGATGGGTCTTATCCATATACATACAAATGAGGAGACACTTGACAGTCCACCTGGGCAGGAGAGAAGCTTATGTTAATTTTTTAATATGTTACTTTTCATTATTAAATCAATGTTAAAAAAAAAAGATGTGTATCTATATTTTCTACATTTGTGACACAGGCATTTTCCTTTTAATTCAGGGTGATTATGACGTAGTTATTAATGATTATGAAAAAGCCAAATCTTTGTTTGGAAAGACTGAAGTAGACGTGTTTAAGAAAGGTGAGACATCCTGTTTTTTGTATTTTTTAAGAATTTTCAAATAATTGTTTGTGAGAATGAGAAGGACACTTGCTATGTAAAGGAATACTGCATGTCCTTTTGCACTTGTGACCAGGTGCACAGCTGTGCAAAAAGCAACTGTATAATGGGCCTAGCGCTAAAGCAGTGCTGGGTCCCCTGCACGCCCCATATTGGTGGTGATCTTGGCAGTCATTCCTCCACCAATCAGAAAGTAGTTGCAAACCCTAGCAATATACCATCACTTTGTATCTTAGGAATAGCTCCTTGAAGAGGACATGTCACTTGCTCAAAAAAAATTAAGTTAAATACATTGTACAATCCCAAAGCTCCCCTATTTCTGCTGCTTCTGCTTGTTTCTGTTTTATGCTGCTTGCCTCTGAAATATTCACATTTGTTGCTTTTGGAGCGCAGTATGTGGTAATTTTTGTTGCAGACCGACTGAGTGTTTCTTCAGAGTCTTCTCTGGGGGTGTGTGCTTTCACCCCTCTCTCCCAAACTCTGCCAATCAGAGATCAACAGCTGGTCTAGAAGACTTACATTGGCAGTGTCTGGGAGGGTTAGGTAAAAGCACACACCTGAAGAGAAGACTCTGAAGAAATGTCCAGTTGGTCTGCAGGCTGAGATTTCACATGGTGCGCTTCAAAAGTAACAAATATTATTATTTTTTTATGCAAGTAACAGGTCATCTTCAATGAATATCTCTCCAAGAGAACTAACATAATTGCCAAAGTTTGGCTTGTTATATCTCATTCACATCCTATATATATATTAAATCCAATCTCCCCCTTATGAGCCGAGAAAGCAATGGGAAGATTTACACAATTTACAGTGTGTTTTCTCCTACTTGTCTCCTTCTTAATATGATGTACTAGTAACCATGAAATCCTTTGTTGGCATTCTCTAGTTTATGCTGAAGTAGAAACCAGGATTGAAGCATTGAGGGGGCTACTGTTGGCTAGACTTTTGGAAACCCCTTCTACGCTGCATGACCAGAAGCGTTACATCAGGTACAAGTTGTGTATTTCTTTGTGGATCTGGAAACACCCTATAATAGCATGCTTGTTGCATAATATAAATTCCTCGTGCCCATTGTGCATGGCTATGGGTTTTAACCTAACATCTGAAAAGACTTTTTTGCTACACTTTCAAGCTTCATATAATACCAGCTGTATTCAGTTAGGTACCAACTGCGTACTGAGGGATTTGCTTAGTAGATGGCATAGGTTTCATTAGTCTTTATTCATACCATTGTGACAGTTAAAGAGGTTGTCCACTACTTTTTGATTGATGAGCTTCTTGGGATAGGTCTGAGACCCCCACCGATCAGCTTTTATCAGAGATGGTGGCCGCCGTCCGGAAGTACTCACTTGCAGAGCTGGTCGTCTTCTGATAGTGGCCAGCGCAGGGTACTACGCATCTGCCTACTATTAAAATCAATAGGAAGCGGATGTGTAGTGCCCTGCGACGGCTACTATCAGAAGACGACCAGCTCCGCAAGTGAGTACTTCCGGCTGCCGCTGACTCCAATAACAGCTGACCGGCGGGGGGTTGTGGGTTTGGAGTCCGGCCAATCAGACATTGCTAGGTCATCAATGTAAAGGTATTGGACAACCTCCTTAACTTAAAAGTATTGTATTTAACATCTCCCATATTTTTAATACATTTCGGCCTTTTATGTTATGACAAAAGTAGAGGTCTAAAAAAATATATATAAAGATACATCAACTCCATTTTAAAGAACAGGATCCATAAGCAGAGGTGGAGATCTGAAAGCAAGCCAAATGGAAATTCTGGTTTCCCATACTTGCTCTGTAACTGTCAGATATCTAAACAATTTATGTCTGCAGGTAGGTAAGTTCCTGAAGTTTAGGGAGACGACCAGGTGCATCTTGGACAGGTTCATAGTTTGCTTACCAGTTGCTGCAGTCCTCAGTATTTAACTCGGAAGATCTTTAAAGGACACCTATCAGCTGATTCATAATGCCTGAAGTATGGGTGGTATGAGTAGACATCTGCGGGAAATTCTGTGGTATTTCAGAGAAAAGCATAGTTGAATGCGTGGCCTGGAATGAGGTGACTAGTCCAAGAAGCTGGTCCTCAAAGGCTTCTCCATGACCTTTATCTAGACTGACAGCCCTCTCACTCGGTGTGTATAGAGTGAGATCGTCAGTCTATCTGAGTGGGCTGGGAGAAGCCAGTGGAGGCATACCTCTTGGACTAGTCACTTTGTCCCTGGTGGTGCTTTCAACTAATGCCGCAGCATTTCAGAGTAAAATTGAGATGTTTACAATGCAAGAACCAACCTTCTATGGTTCAGACAGTTTACGTCAGTTGATGTTTTCTTTAATGGCTTTTTCACACATTGCGCTTTTGCCAAATTTTTTTGCTCAGTATTTTAAAGTGAATGAGATTTCTGAAATCTCAAGCACATGCGGCTTATTTATGCGTGCGTATTTTATGTAGCAGTTTTCCTTCCAAGACACATGTTTTTGGTGCAGAAATGTCGGCTGCAAATACTAAACGTGCACATCCCAAAGTGTTGGTCATCTTAGGCCTCTACGCTAAAATCTACATGTGCATTTTGCTGCAGATTTCATCGTTGGCATTGTAGCAATTCTAAACAATCTTCTGCATTTCTGAAGCATAAAATATTAACGATAAAATAAAATCCAGCTCACCGTGATTGCATCTTGAGGGTGTTCGGAGTCCGGAAGTGTCTTGTCAAGGTGTGGAAAATGCAAAATGAAAAGACTCCAGCTCCACGAACTGTGATTCTTTATTCACATTTGCATAAAATATTAACCCCGAATTCAATGTGGATTTTATGTTCTTTGTGTTTATTGGATGCTAAAAACCTCATTTTTGTATTTTACTGCTGCAGATTTTGGCAGTATGGAGTAAGCTGCGGAAATCTTATTAGACCACGTCCAGATGTGGTGTAAAGGGATAGAAGTTACGCTTTAAAGAAATTTCAACCATGTAAACATATTGCTTTTTTCACCTTGCAAAAGCCAAGAAATGTATTTAACACTTTTTATGATTGTTTTATGCTATTTTATGCTTTTGAAATGGTCACTTCATTATTGGAACACATTTGGTTAATAACACTTTATTACGGAAGTTGTGCCTGAGTAATTCCGAAGTGTACGTTACAATGCATCATGTCACAGCTGTTTGCTCTAGTGCTATCTGGCTTTACAGCTGACCACAAAGTGTTGTTGATCTAATGCTTAAATATCTCAAAAATTAGGATCTCCAAAAAGCAGAGAAAAATAAAATCTTCCATGCGGTGCTGATGTCTGTGGAGCTTTGTTGTTCTAGTCAGCAGCTGATCTTTGATCCCCCATTTTTTTCTTGCAGATATCTTTCCGAACTCCACGCTCCGGGTGACCCGGCTTGGCAGTGTATTGGAGCTCAGCACAAATGGATTCTTCAGCTCATGCACAGCTGTAAGGAGGGCTACGTGAAAGAACTAAAAGGCAAGCTAGGCTGTGATAATGTGGAAACACTCATTAACCCATCTTTTTTTGCAGTAAAATGCTTACAGATACCAGCGTAAAAGTTCTTCACGTTCTTTCCCTGTTTAATTAGGTTTGTATGTCTTCCTAAGACTGGTGTTTATGCTATAACTGGAGACTGTGGAGAACTTTCATGTTGTGAGCCATGTTTATTCTAGGGAAGCAAGCTGAAATTACACTTCAATTTGGGGAAATTAAATGCAATCTACTCTAGGTTGTTTTTCAGATTAACACGTAAAAGAAAGTCTACTTAAGTAAGGTATTTTGTAACATGACTTTCTAGGACAGTGCTCAACTTTAATTATAGTACTATGTTGTGCTGTCTCTTTAAGGTCATGTTCACACAATGTGTGCCAAGTGAGTTTTGGAAGGTTTTTTTTGCTGCAATTTTCCAAATACACTGTAAACATATGGTGAATTTACCCAGTTTTTGGAAAAACTGCAAGAATGCATTGTGTGAACAGTGCCATAAAGGGGTTATCTTGGACAATCACAGACCGCTCATGCCGGCGATTCAGTGACTTCCCCTGGCGTCACATCAACAGAACAGCAGCTTCTCTTGCACTCTGCACTGTTGATGGTGAGAGTCTGCCGACGTCATACTTATTGTCAGTCGGCTCCCCGCGGCCTAACTTCCGGGAAGCCAGCTGTCAATAAGCTTGACGTCAACAGTCACACCCCGTCGACAAAGCAGCCACAAGAGGAAGAGCTTCTCTATTGATGTGGAGCAGCTGAATTGCTGGCCACAGCCATCAGTTGCCTGCCCATTCATTTTTTAGCTCATAGTAAATAAATGACATCCTGGATAATCCCTTTAAGGGGTTTGCCAGCTGTAATAAATATGGAATTTTACACAGGCCCCCAGAGCTAAGCGGCCACGGTTATATTGTTTTTTTATATTTCGGCACAGCCGATCTAAAGGAATCCATGGTGGGTGCCAAGCAAACAGTATTTGGTTTCTTCCTTAATGGGAACCTGTCACCTCCTCCATAACACTATTTACCTGAAAATATAGTGGTAATCCGCAGGTAAATAGTTTTTTTTTTTTATATATGTGTTTTGCTGTGTTACTGGAAGTGCAGCTAGAGGGAGAAAATGAGGTTATATTCTCCCTGCAGCCACTACATTCCAGTCATTGGGGCAGTGCAGAGGGCTGTTATGTCACCATTCACTAAATTGTGAGCGCAGTGTAATCCCTCCCCCTTGCACATTGATTGACAGCCTGCTCTGCACACATACGCTGCAGAGCAGACTGTCAATCCATGTGCTGAGGAGTGATTAAATCACTGTCATTGTATAGTGGGTGTTGCCTATTACAACTGACTGCAACACCGTGATAACTGCAATTTAGCAGCTGAAGGAAGAATGTGCCTTCCTTACCACCTGCATTTCTTGACAAAATTGCTTTAATTCAGCTAATCTGAGATCAATT
>VIAB01002796.1:47221-58393 GCA_009801035.1 Oophaga pumilio | reverse complement strand
AGTAATTTTGACCAGGGGTGCCCAAAATTTTACATGCCACTGTGTGTGTGTGTTTGTGTGTGTAATTTGATCACATGAGAGAGATAATATATATACAGGATAATATTACCTCTCTCATGTGATAAAATTGAAGGAATATTCTCCTTTCCCAGTTTAAAAAAAGAAAAGGAAACCTATTTGGTTTTGTTTCATCCTTAAAAAGTCTTTTCTATGAAAATTAATTTCCCCTTTCTGTAAACTTCACAAAAAGAAAAACAATTGAAACACCAGAATTGACATTTTTCTTTTGCCACACATCCCCAAAGATGCAACAAAAACTGATCAAAATGTCTTATGTACTATAAAATGGGATTAATAAAATTGGGATTAACAAAACCGTGAGGGTCATGAAAAAAACAAGCGCCCAGACAAGTCCATCGATTGAAAAATAACGAAGCTAAAGATCTAAAAAAAATGTCTACTCAAACCCAACAAAGTTCAGAACTTTTTTTAAATCACAAAATCTAAAATAAAAACTGTACATTTCAAAGGAAAAAATAAAAGAAGAGGGAGAAAAAAACAATAAAGTGCAAAAATTAAAAAATTGCCTAGTCATCAATGATTAAGTACATGCACATGTCACTACATAGTCATGGCCTAAAGTGTTGGCAACCTTGAAATTGTTCCTGAAAATGAAGCATTTCTCCCATAAAATTATTGTAATTACACATCTTTTGTTGGTTGTACGCATGTTTATTTCCTTTTGTGTGTATTGGAATAACACAAAAAAAAAATGCGAAAAAAAGGCAAATTAGACATAATTTCACACAAACCCCCCCAAAAATGGGCCGGACAAAATTGTTGGCACTTTTCCAAAATTGTGGGAAAACAACTTTTTCAAGTATGTGATGCTCGTTCATACTCACCTGTGGCAACTAACAGATGTGGGCAATATGAAAATCACATCTGAAACCAGATATAAATAGAAACAAGTTGTCTCAATCTTTGCATTGTGCCTGTGTGTGCGCCATGCAAAGCATGTAGAACAGAAAGAGAAGAAGAGAACTGTTTGAGGACTTGTGAACTAAAATTGTTGAACAATATCAAGTTTACAAGTCCATCTCCAGAGATCTTGATGTTTCTTTGTAAACTTCTTTATTATGTTGCATACCATGAACAAACCATTGCACTCCAGCTAATTTCCCTGAAAGGCAGAGATAAATTGATGAAAGGTTGCAATGCAGGATAGTACAGATGGTGGATAAGCAGCCCCAATTAAGTTCCAAAGAAATTCAAGCTGTCGTGCAGGCTCAGGGTGTATCTGTGTCAGTTAGAACTATCTGTCGACATTTGAATTAAATTAAACTTTATGGCAGGAGACTTCAGGACGACCCCACTGCTGACACAGAGACATAAAAAAGCTAGATTGCAGTAAGCCAAAATTCTTCTGGTAAAGCATCTTGTGGACAGATGAGACCAAGATAGAGCTTTTTGGTAAAGTACATCATTCTACTGTTTACCAAAAATAGAATGAGGCCTACAAATAAAATAATCCAGTACCTACAGTCAAATATGGTGGATGCTCAAAGATGTTTTCGAATATTTTGCTGCCTCTGGAAATGGTTGCCTTGACTGTATGCAAAGCATCATGAAATCTGAAGATTACCAAAGGATTTTGGGTTGCAATGTAGTGCCCAGTGTCAGAAATCTGGGTTTGTGTCGTAGGTCATGGGTCTTCCAGCAGGACAGTGACCCCAAACATACTTCAAGAAGCACCCAAAAATGGATGGAAACAAAGAGCTGGAGAGTTCTGATGGGGCCAGCAATGAGTCTGGATCTAAATCCCATTGAACATCTGTGGAGAGATCTTAAAATTGCTGTTGGGAGAAGACATTTTTTAAATATGAGAGACTTGGAGCAGTTTGCAAAAGAGTGGTCCAAAATTCCATTTGAGAGGTGTAAGAAGCTTGTTAATGGTTACAGGAAGTGGTTGATTGCAGTTATTTTTTTCTAAAGGGTATGCAAACAAATATTAAGTTCAGGGTCCAACAATTTTGTCTGGCCCATTTTTGGGGTTTTGTGTGAAATTGTGTCTAATTTGCCTTTTTTTCCCCTCTGTTTTTTTGTGTTGTTACAATATACACAAAGGAAACAAACGTGTATAATAAAACGTATGTCACGTAATGACAAGGGACTGTGGGCACCTACCCATTCCCTCGAACTAGGGGCACCCTAGGCTATCCATGTCCCCTGAATTACCCCGGATAGTGAAGACACTAGGGTCTTGTTCTTTGCTATGCTGCTACCTTAACCCTTTTCTGTTCCCTTTTCTGTTCCCTCCCCCACCCAGGGAGGTGTGAGGCCAAAATGTATTGGAAAGCACTAACCAGATAGACTGGGTAAACAGACAGGAATCAAAGAAAACTACAATCTTAAGGGTATGCCACACTAAGCGAGATCGCTAGCGAGATCGCTAACGAGAACGCACCTGCGTCACCATTTATGACGCAGTAGCGATCTCGTTAGCGACTTTAGCTGTGTGTGACATGTAGCAGCGATGTGGCCCCTGCTGAGATGTCATTGATCGCTCATGAACGTTCTGAGCCGTTTTTTGGTCGTTTGTGTCCCGCTGGTGAGCCTGAATTGCTGAGTGTGACACCCTTTATGAACGACTTCACCAGCATCACAGGTGGGACTAGGTTTTCCCAACGACCGCAGAGGTCGTTATACAGATTGCTGATGAGATGTGTTTGGAATCACAGATCGCTGATGAGATGTGTTTGGAATCACACAGCTAAGTCGCTAACGAGATCGCTACTGCGTCATAAATGGTGACGCAGGTGCGATCTCGTTAGCGATCTCGCTAGCGATCTCGCTTAGTGTGGCATACCCTTTACAAATGCACTCACAAAACAACAGTGTGGGAAACAGCAGGAATAGGAGGTAGAAACCATATGTAAGAGGATAAGGATAAACGCGCAAACCCACTCCATGCAGAAATCACCTGAAAAACTCTCTAACCGTCTACTCCAAATACTGAACTTCTCTGTCAACTCCAAACCAGAAGTGGAAAAAACTATCACTGGCAACTCCCAAGTGCCAGGGGGGAGTGGCCAACACAGAACAGCTGAGATAATTCAGGATGGAGGGCTCCAGGATATCAACTGAACTGATTAGCCCTTGCAATTAAAGAACAGGGAAAAACTTGCACTGTATAATAGGAAGATGAAGCAGTTCTAATCAGTGCAGGAGTTCATGTAACCAGACGCCGCAATCTTCTAGACCTCTGTTGCTGTATCCCCATGACAATGTATAATTGCAATAATTTTCTGGGAAAAATATTGTATTTTCAGATTATAAAACTCACTTTTTTCCCCCCAAATTTCGGGGAAAAAAGTCGGTGCATCTTAGAATGCGAATATACCTCACCGGCCGCAGTGGAGCACGGTCCCAGGGTCGCTGCTTGAGTAGGCAAGAGTGGCGCGTTGCTGCAGGCTGGGATGAGGGGGTGTTCCAATGTGCGCCACTGCGGGTGAAAATGGCTGCAGTGCTCTGTGGTGCGGGGAGGGCTCTGCCGGCATTTTATGAATGCTCGAAGCCCCCCGCATATCCATTACTGCGATGCAGTGGCCTCCGGGAAAATGGCCGGGGCGGCGCATGCTCAGATTAAGATATCGTCACCTGAGATCTTGTTGCCGAGATCTCAATCTGAGCATGCGCCTGCAGCAACACGCCAATCTTGCCTCCTCTAGCAGCGACCCTGGGACCCCGCTTCACCGCAGCCACCACCCCCGGTAAGCAATAGGACGCACAGATTATAAGAGGCACCACCATTTTATTTAAAAAAAGGTTTTTTTTCCTATTTTTCTCCTCAAATTTTGAGGTGCGTCTTATTATCCGCAAGATATGGTACTTTATTTTCTGGAACGATTTGAAGGGTGCCAACACTTTCAGTTATGACTCTATGTATTTCTAATATATATGGAATTGTTTTATTTTTCTGATTACATTTTTGGTGAATGTGTCCTAGGTTACAGTACACAAACACCTATATTTGAACATAGCCTTACGTGTTAGTCTTTTTTCTTTGCTTATCCATTCCATTTGTTCTTTAGAGACAGCAGACATTGAGTCCTGATAACGGTTGTCGCATTCTCCTATTATTGGTTGTCAGTATCAACAGTAAAACAATTCAAAACTTTGCAAAGTTTCAAAAAAGACAAAGGCTCCTGTGAAAAGGAGATCCTTTACAGACCGTTTTCAGTTGTAACTGGTTTTATGCTGCATCCTTTTTAAGACATGAAGTCAAAAAGTGAATCCGTTGGGCTAACCACAGAATAGTTTGGTTATGTCTGTGCAGGAAAGGGTTACACTACTAATCTATCACTATCTTAATTGAAGTATTGGAGAAGTTTCAGAGTGTGTTTACTTTCTAACAGACATTTACTGACCTGTGCTCAGCAATCTAATAGATTGTGTAGATATTTAGATTAAACTGTCCTGTCGACAGGTGTTTTTTGGTGTGACAGATCTGTACCTCACGGTGAAATATTGTTTTCAATACACTCCAAATGTAGCCAAATTAATCTTTTGCCAAATGTTAAAGGGGTTGCTCACTATTGTAAGATTTAAAACTTAAATTTAGAATACTTCATCTATATCAGATTGGTGGAAGTCACTTGTGCTGGAGCACCTGGAAGTGACCACTACAATGTATGGAGCGGTGATGTCCTGGCTTCGTACACTTCTTCACATCTGGCCACCGTTGAAGCTTGATAACAGCTCATCTGTTGGATTGATGGGTGACGGGCCACCACTTATGCAATATTGATTACCAATCTTAAGTATACGTTATCAGCATTAGATTGGTTGGGGTTATTTGAGCTGCAATGCCTGGGAGTGGCCACCACACAGTGTACAGAGCTGTGCGGTAC
Source organism: Oophaga pumilio (assembly GCA_009801035.1). Taxonomy (NCBI): domain Eukaryota; kingdom Metazoa; phylum Chordata; class Amphibia; order Anura; family Dendrobatidae; genus Oophaga; species Oophaga pumilio. Next base: position 53,480 of record VIAB01002796.1, on the reverse strand, counting down.
TGGCTTTGTGGACTTCTTCATAACCGACCCCCATAAAGCTGATAATTGGAGTGCTGGTGTCGGGCCACCACCGATGTGATATTGATGACCTATCCTAAGGATATGTTATTATCATCAGATCGGTGTGGGGTCACTTTAATAGGAGCTGAGCTTCAGTACCTGGGAGCAGGCACTACACAATGTTAGAGCTATGCTTTACTGGCATTGTGGACTTCTTCACAGCTGGCCGCCCCCGGTGCTGTTAACAGCCGACCTGCGGGCTTGCCGGGTGTCAAAAAAACACTGATCTGATGTTGATGACCTATCCTATCGCCGTCAATCTCAAAGTAGTGAATAACTTTTTTCATTTAAATGATGTGTACTAGTTTTCTCCCTTTGCTTCTCGGTTATTTACGGTAATTTTTTTTTTTACATGGTGAATATGGACATATTACGGATCAAATGAAAGGAAAACTAACTTATTCAGAATCACCTCCATTAGACTTATTTGCATCAATGCTCATAGTTTCTAGTTTTAGGGTTTCTTAACCCTGTCTCTGTACAAAAATTACTTTAATCTGGACTTCCCCTTTTAGTCATACCTACTAAAAATATGATGTTCAGCTTTAAGAAATGCAGCCAGAAACTGAATTATGCAGTTAAAGAAAAAGTTTCCTACTTGAAAAAAAAATATTCTTTCCACTTGGCCTGTGCTGATCATTAGATGTCGCTACTTTCTTTCATTTTAAGGAATGATGATTTACAATTCTTCATATCTTAAGCAGAATTCTAGTGAGATCTGAACATTCTAGTTTTTGCCGTGAATGGAGCCGCTCTTTCATTGTCTTTGTTACAGGCGAGTGCATTAATTCCAAGTAGCAGAGTTCTGCATTTTCATCCTCCCAAAGCTTATATTAGCCATGCCTCATAGTCATGCACTTGTCTGTGGCAGAAGTTACTAAAAAGGATTTTCCTTATTTATGGTATTATATAATTGGCCATATGGTCATAAATCATTAATTTAAAGTGACATCAAAGTGTGCAGCTATATTGATTACTGCAATGGCTTTATGTTTGTCTCTAAAAAATAGAATTTTTTTGTGTGTATAGTAGTTTCAAATCCTCCACTCCCCTTCAAACAGGCATAAAGCTTATTTGTTATTATGTTTGGTTATATAGCGCCATCATATTCCGCAGCCCTTTATAGACATTATCATCACAATCTAAATTCCCTATTCCTCTCTTTGGAGTGTGAGAACCTCATGCAAATATAGGGAGAGCATACAAACTCCTCGCAGATGTTGTTCATGGCGGGATTTGAACCCAGGACCCAGATGACCACTGAGCCACCGTGCTGCCCTGATGATGCTAGATGATGATCATCTGCTTCTGACTCTGTGGACGACTTCTAATGTATATCAGTCTTTAGTATCTAAAGCCCCTAGACATGAGATTTGCAGATCATAGGCAGAGCCTGCTCATTTTAGTAGCTTCTGATGGTAAACCTATGTGTATGACCACTCAAACATTACATTGGTACTACAGTCTCCTCCATAGTAGGGTACTATCAGTAGAAACTACTATTCTGCTTCCCAGCCCAGGTTGATCTCTCCTACGATTCATCCTACATCCTCTCAGCAGCAGAGTTAAAGGGACGACCCAATGGTGGCATTGAAGGAATATCGAACTCTTGCCATTAGTTTATAATTTCTGAACAAAAAGTGATTTTCAATATAGATTTAACATCCATTCATTTTTGAATTCCTATTAGACTGCAGAAAAATCTGGCCAGATGGAAAAATACAGAAAAAATACAAAACAAAGGCCGAATGATTTTAAGGTAAGAAGTCAATGAAAACATTAAGTATGATTTTGTGTAATCCTAACAGTTGTACTGATGATCCACTTTAAAAAGGAGTCCAAACATCGTGCACGGTAATTTTATTTTGATGAAATTAGGATACCAATGTTGACCTTGATGTGTTATGGAAATATAACAGTATTTTTGGTCTCGGGGATAAAAAGTATGGCAAACACTGAATAGAAGTGTAACCTAAAATATGAGTAAGATCTATGCAAATTAGGTTTCATGCAGAACGAAAGAACATATTTCGTAAGTAACACCTCGGCGAGCCTGCAACCGTATAAGTCAGTGTCCAATCATTTAGTGAGCCTTGTAACATGACCGGGAATAAATGACAAGCCAGAAAATCCTCTACAGACCCCCAATTTTGGGGTGGTTGTCCCTCATCAGTGTAGAATACAGTCTGGGTTAGCACAAAGCCTTAAAGAAATGTTAGAGAACGAGTCCAGACACGTATGGAGTCTTAAGGTGCTTTTACATTGAAAGAGTATCATGCATGAGCTTTCTTAAAGGCGTTGTCAGGTCTAAAATTACAAGTCTGCAGTCACTCTATATGACTGCAGACTTGTGAATTCTCACATAGCGTGCACTAAGCGTTGTGAGGTTTCTCTGGTGTCAGTGCTGGGAACAGCGGTCACGTGACCGCAAGTGTGCAAATATGCATACTCCCAGCCAGAATCCAACTAGACAGTTTCCGGCATGCTCATTCCGAAGTGTATTGCATGTGATCGGAAACATTCTAGTCGGATTCTAGCTGGGAGTATACATATCGTATAGTTGCAGTCATGTGACCACGGTTCCCATCACTGACACCAGAGGATTCTCACAGCGCTCAGTGTGCGCGATGTGAAGATTCACAAGTCTGCAGTCACATATAGTCCCAATATAGTCACAATAATCTTACAGTGTAAACAGGCTATCTATTGTTCTCGGCAGCACATGATCCTGTGTAAACAGAAGTCATGCTGCTGAAAAACAACGGCAGTCTGTGCACGGAACAAGCTATTACCGATTGTGTGCATCGTCTACCGTAGTTGCCTCTGTGAGCAGGCTTCTAAACTACTGACGATTGGTAAATATTTACAGATTGGCAGTCATTTAGTGCTTCTGATCGGTTCGTCTAAACAGACCTTACAGGCAATGCTCTCTGGAAGAAAAGTGTGCCAACAGTTTATGATTCTGCAAGAGAGACAGTCTCACAGATACCAACTAGGAAAAGTGTTTACCGCCACTTTCTGGCCTGGCAACATAAGCTGGGATAAATGCTGAGCCATAAGCCCATCCATAGACTGATGTACCAGGGTGCGGTCCAGGACTTTAGATGGCGGTGGACCAGCTATTCCTCCTGACCACCACCCTCGCTCCATATACATAAGCCAGTAATTTCTCTTTATTGAATTTTGCTTTACTTGAACTTAAATGTTTAAATTCTGGTAATGAAAAGATACCTTAATAAAGTATTGTTTTATATAATTTTGAATTCAGGATGATTGTAACACTATGAACCTTAAGGTGCACCCACGGTAGCTGTCATTCAGCCCGACCCTTGACACTTGCATGCTCGACTCTCCCAAGCATCCATGTTCCCATTTGGGAATGTGGTGCTACTTGAGACCTTTGACCGCAACATGTCTCCGATGTGAACAAACAATCAGACATTGAAACTCCACATGCCCGGGTACTATATGTTGACAAATGCCCACAGGGGAGGACTGAAACCACCCCATACTTTTTATATGATTGGCCAACCATGTAATAATTAGTGAATTGGGCCAGTGTTCATCTCTGTGGTGTCCTCACTTTTTCCTGCAGTCTACGGCTGAAGCCCTGGAAAATTAGATTTGGGTGTATGCGCTGATAAGACCATTGTCTGTAGTAATGCAGTTGGAGTTCTTTTTTGTGTTCTGTCGGACAACATTTTTTGGCTGTTTCTGCATTTTTGAATCGGGCTCCAAGATGGAGCCAAAATGACGACCGACAGAGATTCCTTCCGCATCATTAGTCAATGGCCCTGTCAGTGCGTACTCCTGCATCCCATTATCCGGAGCTTCAGATATAAGCCCCAATTGAGCCATTGATGTGAAGGTAAAAGGTAATATGAACGTAGCCTAAGTGCTGACCCAGTTTTTTGTATTCTAAAGTCCATTAATCCCAGCAGGAGACACACTGACAAGCTATTATAAGTCTTGTTATGTATTTTCTGTGCCTTAGAAAATGATCCAAGAAGTGATGCAGTGTTTGGTGAAGCTTATCCGTGGAGCTTTACTCCCAACTACTCTTAGTCAAGTTGATTTGTCAATTTATGGAGGTTGGGGACCGAAGGCTGACTTATCTGGACCTTGGTTAGCTCATGTTGTTCAGACTGTGAGGTAAGCTTAAGTATTCTATTTATTTTGTTAGCCTTTTACCTTTAATGACCAGGCCTATTTAGGTCTTAATGAATTAATTTTTTTTCCCATTATTTCCGCAGCCATAAATTAAAGTGCAGACATTAAATAAATACATCTCTTGGACTCATGAGCCCTCTCCCTTTTTAACTAGACTCATAAAATGCTCATTTTATTATCAGAATTATAAAGTCATTTTTACATGGATTTTTAAAGCAAGTACACCAGTCTCATCAAGGCTGTGTATTCTATCTCTGCTTGCCTAAACTGGCTGACAGCTGTTGCTTTACTGAGCAGATCAGGAGCTGTCAAATCAGGCTAGGTGTGTGGCATTAATCTCATCTTGAGATTGGACATACCGGTACATGTTATTTCGGATAGTATACATGACAAAATAGATTCTGTATTTTTTCTTACTAGAGAAATCTGCTTCTTTCTTCTCCAGAATTGATCATTCATTCTCAAAAATCTCAATTCACAGGTAAAATCAATGTTCAGTGTAGACAAATTATTACAGTCCAGAGATAGGAGATTAATCTGTTAAGATTCTATACAGACAGGAGAGGCGAGGAGCTCTGCTTTTAGCTCCTCCGTTCTCCTCCGCTCCGTTCATTGGTAAATTCAGTAAAAGCAGTATTGAGTGAAGACCGATTTTCCCATTACTGAGATAGGAGTTGACAGTTGGTGCTTGTAAATTCTATTCGGAGGAGAGGGAGGAGGAACTAGGGGCAGCCACAGACATTCTACTGAAAGTTCTTCTGAGACAATTTGCAGTTCATACAACTTTATGAGCAACTTTGGTGAAAGTACTTACCGCTCTTGACGTTGTGTTCAGACTCCGCTATAAGATGCCCAGTGCACAGTATATAGGCCACACACGGCTGAACTAATTCTAAGAAATGGTCATCCAGCACTTGGGGGTCAAACTTTGAAATACTTATTTTACATCATCTAAAAAACATATTTTTGGCAGCAACTCCAAAGCATATGTTACCCCCTAACATATTCTAATTAAGCAAGGTGAATGGTAAACTACAAACGGGTCATTTAGACAAAAGCATATGTAAATGAGACTGACAGTGATGTATATTAGCCGAAAAAGGTAAATGCATAAGAAGAAAAAAAATCTAATGCCCAAATTAAGACCCAGAAGGCTTTCCTATTATAGACCTTTCTTTCCCTGGACTTTGAACACCAGCTATCATCTCCTATGTCAGTAATGGGTAAATCTGTAGACACCAAAGACAGGTTTTACCCATGAATTGAAAAATTTCAGAATGAATGATCAGTCTGAGGCTATGTGCACACCTTGCGGATTTAGATGCGAGATGCGGTTTCGCTGCGGATGTGGGTGCGAGAAACGCTGCAGACCGGGAGGAGGGAAGTGTGGGGGCGGAGTTTGGACAGAGACTGCGTGCGTGTCTGTGCGTGTGGGACTGTATGTATGCATGTGTGTGGGTCTGTGTGTGCATTTCTCTGTGTGTGCGTGTCTGTGTAAGCAGCCATTGTCTGATGGGACTACTGCTCCCATCTGACAATGAATGCTCACAGTGATAGCATTGCCGATGATGGGAAAGTAGTCCCATCAGACAATGCATGTGTTCAATAGTTCAAAAAAACCATACAGAACATACTGTACATATAACATACATTACAGACAGTACATACAACATATAACATAGAGTACATACTCCCTAATCCCCGAAGCCATCGTTTTCCTGTAAAAAAAAATAAACACAACCATATACTCCCTGTTCCGACGTAATGCGTATAATAACAAATGTCCCACGACGATCTCCTGTGAAGAGCTGTCACATCAGGACATGTGACTGCTCTCCAGGGGCCTCCAGTGATACAGTGCGGAGGATACCTTCCTCATTGTATCAGTCCGCCGTCAGGTCACAGGAGTTCATCCTGTCACTGGAGGCCCTGCTGCGTGGGAAAATTCTCATGCAGCATTGCCATCAAGTGAGAAGATGTACTCAAGTGACCCCTCAGTGGTAACACTGCAGGAGCCATTGTCTCCTGT
>VIAB01002795.1:133345-143937 GCA_009801035.1 Oophaga pumilio | reverse complement strand
AATTTCTAAGTGACCCTAAACTTTTGACCGGTAGTGTACGCGACCGCCGTCGCGTTTTCTGTCTGCACTCGGACTGGCTGACCGCTCAAAGGGACCGTCCAACAAAGGAAAATTGCCCTCAAATCCAGGATGTTGATCGGCAAGACCGACTCTTCCGTCAACCATACCCCTTGAATCCAGAGATCGTTCCAGACACCCCCCCCCCCCCAGCCTGTCAGGCTGGCATCGGTGGTTATGATCGACCACCTCGGAGGGAGGAAGGACTTCCCCAGGAATAACGTTTCCGGGCGTAACCACCAACCCAGAGATTCTCGCACCCTGTGGGAGATGACTGCAATCTAGTGAAGTCTGTGTTCGATCCCAACGGCTCAAAACGAACATCTGGAGAGCCCTGCAATGAAATTGGGCAAACGGGAGTGCCTCCATTGACGCCACCATCAATCCCAGAAGGCGCATACACCTTTGCAGGGACATTGTTGTCGAAGACCTCATAGTCTGTGCATGTCGAAGAAGATTTGCTCGTTTGTCTGGAGTCAAGGACACTACCGCTCGTACCGTGTCGAAATGCATCCCCAAAAATAGGAATGACTGCGACGGTACCAGGGACGACAATTCCTGGCTACAATAAAAGCCTCAGTACGGCTCAAAAGAGAGGCAGAAAGTTCCTGCCGATCCTCCTTGTCAGAATTGGACAATTCCTTATCTGAACCTGAAGGGGAACCCCCCATACCAGAGATCTCTGCGAAGTCCAGTAACTGAAGGATAAAATGTGAGCCGTCAGAACATGCAAATAAGCGTCGTGAATGTCGACTGACACCAGAAAATCGTTCTGCGACAGTCCAGGATGGGACAAAAGTTGTCCTCCCTTTCAGGGACCACAAAGAGGTTGGAATAAAACCCTCTTTCAAAGTTGTCCTCCCCGGCCGGCGGAACTGGCCACACCCTTCTGTAGAGGGAAAACGACCTCCCGCAGCAGAGCGGCAAATAGCTCGGGCTCTGAAGGCTCTCCCGGAATGCAAGACTGGTCCTGTCCGGGGGTTAATAAAGAAACTCTATGAAGTAACCTGTCGACAGAACCCGTGTCACCCCGGCGTCTGGAACGCGGGAAGCCCAAATCGATTTGAATTGGATCAGGAGACCCCCCCACTCGAGGCCCTCGAGTGAACCCCTGGCTTCAGTTCGCCTTAACGGGCTTTTAGTCAGCTTCCCGCTTGTCATGAGGGGAGCTCTGTTTCCAGGGGGTGCTGGCCGCCTCCTCCTTTGAGGATGCCACAATCAAAAAGGTCGTGAGAACCGTAAACTCCTGTCCTCGAAGGATCTCATGAAAGGTGCCAGAAGTTTCGTAAAAACTCTGGGCGCTAAGGCCAACCCGAATGGCAGGGCCACAAACTGGTATAGTTTCCTGAAAACGAGGTGCGACCCGATCCCCAAGGGGGTTAACCGAATCCCTGGACAGAAAGGACCGCCGACTACTACCGGCACTAGGTCTGCCAGACGCAGAAGCCACAGCTCCGTTGTGATAGGGCCGTATCTCTTGCCTTTGCCTTGGCAAACGGCTCCGTGAGATCAGATTCAAATGACTGACCACCCTTGTAGGCTAAAGATAGCAAACCTTGCTTGGAAACCGCTTTTCCGGTTCCTGTCTAAGCCACAGTGCTCTACTGACTGTGACCCTCCGGACAGCAGTGATGCAGTATTCAAACCAGCATCACTGCCATATCGGGCTGTATCCAATAACTTGAAAAGCCCATCCACCTCGAATAGTGAGGATCCATCCTGCCACGCCGTCCGTAAACGGTCCAACCAGCTCAGGAAAGCTTTACTAGCACACATGGCCCTAGCACCATTCTGAATCCATGACCCGCGGCCTCATAAATGGATTTCGTTGCCATCTCCGTTTTTCTGTCCAGCGGATCATGTAAACTCGCCTTCCCTTTATCAGGAAGCAATGAGGATTTACTAAGCTGGGATAAAGGAACATCCACTTCAGGAGACGGAATTTAATTATCAATCAAGTATCAAGTCCGTCGAACACGGATACACCGTGTTGGACATATACGTTCCTTCTCCACTGCTCCATCCATAGATGGTAATGCCGATCGCGACCTATGCGATTCCTGGAACATCCGGGCCGACTTACTAGGTTTGTATGTAGTCTTACAGGTTAGACCTGTCATGGAAATCAGACAGCGCCAGCCATAATCAATAAGTTGAGCCGGCGTCGGCCAAAAACAACCTGACGCCGGACACAGAGCATCCGTAGGTAGCGCAAACGCAGGACACAGCGCATCCACAGCGCAAGCGCAGGACACAGCGCAAGCGCAGGACACAAGCGCATCCGTAGCGCAGGCGCCTGACACAGAGCATCCGTAGATAGCGCAGGCGCCGACACAGCGAATCCGTAGGACAGGCGCAGGACACAGCGTATTCATAGCGCAGACGTCCCTAGTTGAGCAGACGCCAAAGACCCATAGTTATCGCAGGTGCCAAACACCATCCGTAGGTAGTACAGGCGCTGATGCGCAGGTACTGGATACAGAGCATCTGAAGCGTAGACGCCTGGCACAGTGCGTTAGGCATTTGTCACGTAGACGTCAGTCACATGTATTTGGACGCCCTGATATCCTCATACAGAATATGGCAGGTTTCCCAATAATAGGCAGACAAGAAAACAAACGCTGAAGGGTTAAAGCTCTTAAATGAGAGAGCTACCTCAGCTGTATCAGCAGAATGTCAGCGGTATAATTAACCCTTATATGTTCTGATCCAAACTGGAATAGAACCTATGGCGGGCTTGCTGAATTCTTGCGCTGAAAAGGTTAACCCTTCATAAGGGTTAATGTTGCAGACTCCCCACAACCCTTGTTTAATGAAAAGGGTGTGCGAGCCCCAGGGCCTCTTATGAGATATGCAGCTGCAGTACCTCAAGGATATGCCACACTAAAAAGGAAACGCCAAGGAAGACCGCTAAAATATTGCGCTGCTTTTCCAGAGCGGCAGCTACTAGTGACATGAAAAAACGTCACCAAAACGATCGCATTAGTATGCGTCGTTACCTAGATCATAAGCGGTGACGTTCAGTGTGGTGCCCTGCGCTGTGAGGGTGAAGGGGTTAAGCTTCTGCCCCGAGAGGCAGCAGCGACTCACCCAGCTGGCTTGCAGTGTCCTTCGATTGGTCGGGGAGAGCGGTGAATGAGGAGCCCGAGGCCAGCAATGGCTGCCGCGCTGAAGGAGAGAGCCGGAAAAGAAGAGGCAGAGAAAATCCCGCGCTCAGAGCGCTTCCTGCCCGGGAAAGCGCGAAGCCACGCCCCCCGCCGGTTCAAAAAAAGCGCGGGACTCCTCCGTTCACCGTTCCCGACCCGTTCCCATGTCCTGCAGGCATCCACCTGCGGACAAATGTACCAGCGCTGCCGCAACAGTCGCTGAAAGCACACTGACATACATGTAACAGCGCTGCCGCAACAGACGCTGAAAACACACTGACATATATGTAACAGCGCTGCCACAGCAGACGCTGAAAGCACACTGACATTAATAAAAATGCAGAGTACTCACCAGCGGAGCGCCACAGGGACCCCTTGGGGTTTCTGGCGCTGTGCCCATCGCTTCCCCCCCAGATCGGAAAACGCAGTGACCCCAGAGCGCGGTTTGCGTCTCCGTCAGGGAAGCCATCCTCATCCCCCAGGGCCGGCAGGGTATATGTAGGGACCACCGTAAAGGGTATACATATCCGCCAAGGGAGAGGTGGGGGTCTAGCAGCGCTGAGACCCCTGAGACCTCTAGACTATGTCCAAGTCTCTGTCCGAATAAAATAAAAAAATTCTTCTGAGGAGCTGCCTTCAGCAGCGACTATCCTCTGTGAACCTCAAATCGAGACTGGAGAGAGATAAGCAGGAGGAGCCCAAGCCGGAGGGGCCGGACAACACTTTTTATGATCTGAGGTGTGTTATCCTATGTGGGCTCCGCCTACCCACTTGTTAAGAAGTGTCTTCCTTCCTTCCATCTGCTGCTGAAATATGTGATAAGAATCACAGAATATCTATTTATATTAGTATCCTATCAGACCTCCTAACCAACCAACATGTATTGCAATAAATAGATTACCACTATGTTGAAAGGACCCAAATAGGCATGCTCATGAACAGAAAAATAGGCATGCTCAGGAACAGAAAAATAGGCATGCTCATGAACAGACACATTATGACAAGTATAAAAAGCAAGGCAGAAAAGTGACTCCTGCCAGCCCAACTTCGTGTGTCCCAAAAAAATTTGTTAATTCTTGGTGATCCCTGCTTTTTAGCATGTTTCTTGTCTTTGGTCATATTATGTCTTCCTAGACATGCTGCAGGTAGATTCCTGTACTTAGTTGTTTCTGATGATTGATGGGGCCCTCCTTTTTTGATTACATTTAAGCAGTATTATTTGCTATAGCACTATTTATGTAAAGGGGTGTACATAATAAAAACAATTACAATAATCTTAACCCCTTTCTGTCATCTGACGTACTATCCCGTCTATATACCATGGGACTTAATCCCGAGGACGGGATAGTACGTCATAATAGTTCGGACCGCTCCCAACACTTTAACCCCCGGCACACTGCGATCGAACATGATCACAGTGTTCCGGCGGCTGCAGAGGGGCTATCAGCCCCTCTGCTTTTGGATCGGAGACCCCGTGGCTTGCCGCGGGGTCTCAATCGCTGCCATGGAGACCTGATGTCGTCACCATGACATCCGGGTCGCCAGGCCTAAGGGACTTCCTGTCATGCGCATTGATGACCAGGAAGTCTCTCAGGTCAGTGCTATAGGAGCTGCAGCGCTGTCAGCTTCTATAGCATGCAGATCTGTATGCCATATAAGCGATCAGCCTGCACAAAATGAGTGTCCCATAGTGAGACAAAGTGTAAAACTAAGAATTAAATAAAAAAAACTTTTAAACAATTGTAAAAAAATTTAAAAAATAATAAAAAAAATCAATTTATTCCAGCAATAAATAAATATTTTAATTAAAAAAAATGTAAACTGTTAGAACTCTCTTGTTAGGTTTTTTTCTATCTTGCTGGTCACATGACCTTTTTTGCCTACTTAATCCTGCTCAGCCCTTCTGGCTTTGATGGACTTCATTGTAACTTCTACTCTTAAGCTAGCCAGGTGCTTTGTTACCTTACTCAGATAGTTTTGCTTGATCTTCTGACCTCTATGCTCTATGTTGTTTTGTTTTTTCTTTTTTCTGCTACAACTTCTGTTAGGAGGTGTCCACCTTTTCTCCCAGTCCCTAGTGCTTGTAGGGATCCCTACCTCGGATCTATAGGTCTTCGTTCAGACTAGCTGAGGACTTTAGCGGGTCTGATTGCAGGATCAGGTTCCCCGTTACATCGTAGGGATTGAGCTTAGTTCTATTGTAGGGACAGATATCCTTTCTTTCCTTAGTGCTTGTAGCAGAACATAACATAAACAATGAAAAACATATTTGGTATAACAGCGTTCCGTAACCACCCACCCTATAAAACTGTCCCATTAGTTAACCCCTTTAGTGAACACAATAAAAAAAAAAAAGCAAACAATTCTTTATCATCAAACCGTCGAACAAAAAGTGTAATGACACGTGATCAAAAAAAGGAAATAAATAAACGTGGTACTGCTGAAAATATCATCTTGTCCTGCAAAAAATAAGCCGCCAAACAGCGTCATCAGCGAAAAAAGTTATAGCTGTCAGAATGAAGCGATGCAAAAATGATTATTTTTTTCTATAAAATAGTTATTATATAAAAGCTCCAAAACATTTGAAAAAATGATATAAATGAGGTATCGCTGTAATCGTACTGACCTGAAGAATAAAACTCCCTTATCTATTTTACCACACGCGGAACAGTGTAAACGCTGCACCTCAAAAAATTCATGAATTGCTGATGTTTGTTCATTCTGCCTCCCAAAAATCAGAATAAAAAGTGATCAAAAAATGTCATGTTCACGAAAATGGTACCAATAAAAACGTCCCACAAAAAACAAGACCTCACGTGACTGTGGGCCAAAATATGGAAAAATTATAGCTCTCAAAATGTGGTGATGCAAAAACTATTTTTTGCAATAAAAAGCGTCTTTTAGTATTTGACAGCTGCCAAACATAAAAACCCCTCTATAAATCGTAAATCAAACCCCCCTTTATCACCCGCTTAGTTAGGGAAAAATAATAAAATAAAAAAAAGTATTTATTTCCATATTCCCATTAGGGTTCGGATTGGGGCTAAAATTAGGGTTAGGGCTGGGGCTAAAGTTACAGTTAGGGTTAGGGTTGGGATTAGGGTTAGGGTTGGAATTAGGGTTAGGGGTGTGTTGGGGTTAGGGTTGGATTTAGAATTGGGGGGTTTCCACTGTTTAGGCACATCAGGGGTTCTCCAAACGTGACATGGCGTCCGATCTCAATTCCAGCCAATTTTGGTTTGAAAATGTCAAATGGCGCTCCTTCCCTTCTGAGCTCTGACGTGCGCCCAAACAGTGTTTCCCCCACATATGGGGTATCAGCGTACTCAGGAGAAGTTGCACAAGAATTTTTGGGGTACAATTTCTCCTCTTACCGTTGGGAAAATAAATAATTGAGGACTTAAAGATCATATTTGTGGAAAAAATATGATTTTTTTTTTTCATGGCTCTACGTTATAAACTTATGTGAAGCACTTTGGGGTTCAAAGTGCTCACCACACATCTAGATACGTTTCTTAGCTGGTCTAGTTTCCAAAATGGGGTCACTTGTGGGGGGTTTCCACTGTTTAGGCACATCAGGGGCTCTCCAAACGAGACATGGTCTCTGATCTCAATTCCAGTCAATTTTGGTTTGAAAAAGTCAAATGGCGCTCCTTCCCTTCCGAGCCCTGCCGTGCACCCAAACCCTGGTCTTCCCCCACATATGGGGTATCAGCGCACTCAGGAGAAATTGTACAACAACTTTTTCTGCCAATTTTCTCCTTTTACCCTTGTGAAAATAAAGAAATTGTTTGTAAAAGATCATTTTTGTGACTAAAAAGTTAAATGTTCATTGTTTTCTTCCACATTCCAAAAATTCTTGTGAAGCACCTGAAGGGTTAATAAACTTCTTGAATGTGGTTTTGAGTACCTTGAGGAGTGCAGTTTTTAGAATGGTGTCACTTTTGGATACTTTCTGCCATATAGACCCCTCAAAGTGACTTCAAATGTGATGTGGTCCCTAAAAAAAATTGTTTTGTAAATTTTGTTGTAAAAATGAGAACTTGCTGGTCAACTTTTAACCCTTATAACTTCCTAACAAAAAAAAATTTTGTTTCCAATTTTTTGCTGATGTAAAGTTGACATGTGGCAAATGTTATTTACGAACGACTTTATGTGACCTATTTCTGTTCTAAGGGCATAAAAATTCAAAGTTCGAAAATTGCAAAATTTTCGCCATATTTCCGTTATTTTCATAAATAAACGCAAGTTATATCGAAGAAATTTTAACACTACCATGAAGTACAATATCTCACAAGAAAACTATCAGAATCGCCAAGATCCGTTGAAGTGTTCCAGAGTTATAACCTCATAAAGGGACAGTCGTCAGAATTGTAAAAATTGGCCCAGTCATTAACATGCAAATAACCCTCGGGGGTTAATGGGTTAAAGAATACAAGTCACTGACTGATGCAGAAGGAGAGAGGACCTTGCACGTGAGGGATCACAGTCTACAAGGGCTGAGTGAGGATACAATAGGTGAGGGTAGAGCTGCTTGTTCAGTGGTATGGAGGAGAGATGGTTACTACAAGTTGTAGGCTTGTCTGAAGAGGTGGTTCTTTAGGTTTCTTTTGAAGGTTTCTACAGTAGGCGACAGCATGGTATTTTGGGGTAGAGCGTTCCAGAGTAGGGGGGATGCACAGGAGAAATCTTGTGTGCGATTGTGGGAAGAGGAGTTAGGAGGGGAGTCAAGATGAAGATCTTATGAGGATCAGAGGTTGCCTGCAGGTAAGTACTTGGAGACGAGGTCACAGTTGTATAGAGGACACAGGTTTTGAATGTCTTTGTATGCCATGGTTAGGGTTTTGAACTGGTGTCTCTGGGTAATGGGGAGCCAGTGTAGGGATTCAGAGAGGGGAGAGGCCGGGGAATAGTGTGGGGGGATAGGTGGATTAGTTGGGCAGCAGAGTTTAGGATGGATTGGAGGGGTACAAGACTGTTAGAAGGGAGGGCACAAAGCAGGAGCCTTCAGTAGTTGAGACAGTAGATGATGAATGCATGGACTAGGGTTTTTGCAGGTTCTTGATTAAGGAATGTACAGATCCGGGAAATATTTTTGAGTTGTAGTCTGCAGGAAGTGGAAATGGCATGGATATGTATTTTGAAGGAGAGATCAGAGTCCAGGGTTACCTCGATGCACATAGTTTGTGGGATGCACTCCTCTACACCATGAAGATGAGGGCCAGAAAGAGCATGTGCTCCAGTGGTTGGCAAGCTCTGCATCAAGTGGTCTCTCCTCCTTTTCCTCCATCTTGACATCACACACAGTACAGTCCTCAGAGTAGGCTCCCCAACCACCCAACTAAGTGTGGGGAACCACAGATGTCCAAGTAATGCAACCATGAGAAGCACTGCATCCTCAGCCACAACTCTGGTTGAGGCCAGCAATGGTGGCAGGTGTGCAATTCACATGGGTGGAAAGGATTGCCTCGGCTGGGCCTTTTTTTGAGATCCAACTCTGGTAATCTGACAACTTTGTAAAATAAAAAATTACTCAGTAGAGGCAAAAAGTGCAATATATTGAGTACTGCATGCATGAAACGGCACATGAGTGATCAACATGCATTAGTCTGAGAAATTCACTGTGCTAAAATGTGGCCTAGTGTGCCTCACCACCCACCGTCCGCCCCCATCAACCGCATCTGCTGCTAATAACTCCTCCTTCACTGTGGTAAGTGTTCTCACACAAGTCTCTGGCCTCAGAACCTCCACTTGCTTACGCGCTACAGTTGCGGTGAGTGACAGCCCGTCAGCTGTTTCAGAAGTGGACATGCCTGCTGTTCTTGACAGATCTCGGACACCAAACACATCACATCTTTCTCAATCCACCATAACATCTCCGTCTGCTCCTCATTCACAGTCCAGCAGTTTGTCGTGTTCTCCATACTCCACCTCTCTCCGCACAGCAGCCAGCCCTTGGTCCCACAGTTGTGGTCAGGTAAAAAATTGTTTCCTCCTACACATGACAAAGCTAACAGCTTGAACTTCACCATCTCCAATCCGTTTGTCATGGAAATGCTACTTTTCCGCCTGGTATATGCAGTCACTTTCTGAAAGCTGATGGCCATCGCAGTCACACAGTGCCAGTTGCCATTACTTATGTAAAAAGCTGTGCCTGCGCTACGCCAGCATGTCACAGACACTGTCAGCTGTTCCTTGAAAACATCCATGTGTGCCAGGCTCCATTTCACTACTGACACCTGGATGAGCAAGCATGGCCAGGGGTCCTTACATCTTGTTGATTAGGCACTGGGTGGTTGTGTGGACAGGTGGGTAAGGGTCTGCTCTGTAAGTTTTGGAATCCCCAAGGCTTGTAGGGCGTTTTGGGATGGAGAAGTAAACCACTGCACAGCAGAGGATGGAGAAATAACCTACTAGACAACGGGTTGGAAAAGTAAACTACCAAACACCTAGAGTTGGATAACTAAACCACTACACACCAGGGGATGGAGAAATAAACCACTATATACAATAAGGGATGGTGAACTAAACCACTAGATGCCAAGGTGTCAATAGACACCAAGTCAAGGAATAACCAAGGCTTGTGGGACAAACCTCTTTATCTAACACTTCCTCCACTGCTTTTGCCTCTTCCACCATTTGTTGGGCCTCCACCTGCGCCTTCAACCTCTCTCTTAATGAGACACGCATTCCAACATTGCAGAGAGAATACCTTCCTCCTTACTGCGCAGCCAGGTCTCACCACAATAAGGCAGCGTTTAAATTAATATGCCTTCGAAATCGCAGTCACACAGCTTAAGAGTCGTGGACAGTTTGCCATTGTTCAAACTCAGCCTGGATGTCTCCACACAAACTGAATGCAGGGAATGGGGTGTGTGATAACGGTGCGAACATATTGCCCCCCACCCCCCTCGTGAGGTCAACCTTACACACATGACTTGCATGGCTCACATCCTCAACCTGGTGGTACAGAAATCGCTACCACTATCTGGCCTGGATGCGCTGCTGCAGAAAGCACGGTCGCTGTGTTGTCACTTCCGCCATTTGCACCCCGTAGGCCATCGACTTGCATCGCTACAGAGGTCTTTCGGCCTACTGGTTAACTGTTTTATATGCGATCTGCCGACAAGGTGGAATTTCACTCTCCACATGTTGCAGCCAATGTGGCAGCATTGATAAGCCTTGGTGCAATATGTCCTTTTGCATAGCCTGGGTCAGTGTAGTACAGATGTGGTGAAAATCACGCTTATGTAGTGAGCACAGATGAAGGACCTTTGCACCCTTCTGCACAGTTTCGAAATGGCTATTAAGATGGTTATTGCAGATGGTGTCTGTTAGAACCCTCTTGTTTGTTTGCTGGTCACATGACCTTTTTTCCCTATTTAGTCT
>VIAB01002795.1:78172-90194 GCA_009801035.1 Oophaga pumilio | reverse complement strand
CCTCTGTTTCTTCAGGTGCACTTCAAATTTCTTCTCTTTCTGTAGCATGAAGAGACAATTCTGCTAAGAACTCTTCACCTTCCTTAATGGTTTTCAATGTAGATAACCTCTCTTCCAGATTTTGCAACTTTTCCTCCAACAGGGACACAGGCTTGCATTTCTGGCATATGAAGTTTGGCTTTTCCACTGGTAAGTCTGTGAACATGTAGCAAGAAATGCAGCTCACCAAATGGCTCTTGGCCTCTTCCGTGTTCTTATTGTTCGAGATATTCAAGCGGTGAAATATATGCCAAAACTTCTCTCCTCGGGACTCCTCCCCTGGTTTACTGATGTCCTCCTTTCAGCTGCAATGGCCAAAATCCAGTGTTCCTTGAGCTCGTGGAAACTCTTCACTTATCCCAGAAGGCGCTGGGAATATGCAAATTCTCTCCCCAGGACTCCTCCCCTGGTTTACTGATGTCTCTTTTCAGCTGCAACGGCCAAAATCCAGTGTTCCTTGAGCTGGCGGAGACTCTTCACTTATCCCAGAAGGCACTGGGAATATGCAAATTCTCTCCTCGGGACTCCTCCCCTGGTTTGAGGTGTTTGAGATTTCTGCGAGGGTGAGTGAGTTTGTGGAGCTGGCGTTGCGCACAAGCAGAGGAGAGGGAAGAGAATGTCAGTAGGTTGTGGTCAGACTGGGGGAGGGGTGAGATTAGTAAGGGAACAGAGGCAGGTGAAGATGAGGTCCAGCCTGTGACCATCTTTGTGAGTGGCCGCGGAGGACCATTAAGTGAGGCCAAAAGAGGTAGTAAGCGATAAAAGTTTAGAGGGAGCTGGGGTGGAAGCGTCAATGGGGATGTTGAAGTCATCCATGATGATAGTGGGGATGTCAGTAGAAAGGAAATGAAGTAGCCAGGTGGTGAAGTGGTCGAGGAAGGTGGAGATGGCTAGTTCTGGGGGGCAGCAGATGACAGCCAGCTGGAGATTGGAGGGGGAATAGATGCGGACGGAGTGCACCTCAAATGAGGGAAGAGTAGCGGAAGGTGGTAGCGGAATTGGGGTAAAGGAGCAGGTATCAGACAGGAGCAAACCAACTCCTCCACCATGTTTGTTGCTGGGGCGAGGGGTGTGAGAGAGATTCAATCCGCCATAAGAAAGTCCAGCTGGAGAGGCTGAGTCAGAGGAGGTGAGCAAGGTTTCAGTGATTACAAGGAAGGAGAGTTTGTTGGTGATAAAGAGGTCATGGATATACGACAGTTTGTTGCAGAGCGTGCATTCCATAGTGCTCCAGGTAGGGGGAGTGGGGGCTGGATGAATGGGTATGAGGTTATCATGGTTGCAGAAACTTTTAGAGGATCATGGCAGGGTGTTAGAAATGAGTGTGGGGATGTGTTGAGGAGGGCCAGGATTTGGGGATACGTTGCCAGTGTAACGATAATGTAAAATATGATTATGGTTTTCCTTATTATCGTCACCTACTTCTAGAATGTTACTAGCTTCACTGACACTCCAGCTACAACCACTGGTGTAATGTGATACTAGCTTACTAGCAGCTTCCCCCCTCCTAGCAGCTGAGAAAACCTGTTTAGCAACTCTGAAACCACCTGGTCTCTTTGACGCCACCATGTGCAGCCCCTTTCATAAACAATAATGGGAATTTAATCATTTGGTCATAAAACGCTGTGAGTTTATGATAAAAATAAGAAAGTTGCAGTTCTGCGACGTGCGTCGACTAAGCTTCATAGCCCATGTTTTTCACGGTTCCAGCGCCAACAGAACCAGAGAAATGGATTTCTCCGGAACGGTGTGGCATAACTAGTTCAAGTTTGTTTGTGGATGCACCCCCCAGCATGGTTTTGTCTGCAATGATCTAAGAACTGTAAGTTGATCTTTCTTATGTTAACCCCTTTTATTTTGTAACCGTCTTGTTTATACCTTTGATTGTCTCGCTTTGTAAAATCTTTTTATATCTTCTGTAAACACTAACCTATCTTTTTGGAGTAAAATATAAAATTACTAGTTCATCTCTATGCTCTATAACAAATTTTCAATTGCCAAAAGTGAACTACGCTAATAAATTGGGGTGGCCTCTGCCCCACATTCTAGACTCAGAGGCTGGTGGCAGCAAGCGTGCTGGGCATTGGGTATAGCTGCCAGTGAAAGAGCGGGTTTTGTAAGCGTATTGCCTGGCTGCGGCTAGGAGTAGTTATAATTCCCTCACAGCAGCGCTTTCTAATAGCCAGTACATATCCAAGCCCTTCCGGCGACTAATTTTAGGTGCAGTTCCCTGACTGACCTGAGGGTAAGTGGGGTGCCGGAGAGCTGCGAGTTCCAAAGCGGAACTGGAAAGTAGGATAAATATAAATCCCTGCCGATCCTGACATATTGGTGGCAGCGGTGGGATTAATCCGTGTCCCCCGGGCCTTCATGTGTGCTGATCATGACAGCCAGCAATGAGGAGTAGCAGACAGAGCGTTAGAAGGTGGGAGCAGGATAGTACATGATGTGGCCGTGTGTGTCTGGAGAAAAAAAGATTGTATGTGGAGGAATAGTTCTGAGGAGGTGAGATGGCTGGGGAGGATGGAGGGAGAAATGACTACTTTCTTACTAGGTGGAGGGATTATTGGAGACAGGAAGAAAGTAGTATGGGAGTGAAAGTGAAAAGTAACTGAAACATTGTGGTTGTATATTCTTTTACCTTGCAGTCAATTCCTGTCCAATTCTAATCTAATTCAGAGTATTGTAACTAGAAATCTGTAATTTGAAATATGGAATTTGAAAGATGGCTAGATCAGACTGCGTCTTGATCAGATGCCTGGTTCTCAATATATCTGCAGCTAAGAGGGGTCAGCTGTGAGAGGGGATGTGGGCGTGTGTAGCCAGAACACATGTTCAGAGCCAATACAAAGGTCATAAAAGGGGGAAGGGGAAGGGTTAGATGGAATACTCAGATGAGCATGAAAGATACAAAGATACAAGAGGAATGAGATACATATGGATAGAAAATGATGGGTAGGTAAAGGGATGATATGCACTTCATATAGACAGTCAAAAAGTAGGGAAAAGCTGGGTAGATGATAGCATACCAGAAAGGGATCATGTGCACTTCATTTAGACAGTCAAAAAGCAGGGAATAGCTGGGTAGATGATAGCATACCTGTGGATAGAGAGGACAACCATCAACCAATCTTGTGGATAAGCCTTTTCTTGGGTGACTGAGAGCTGATGTTTTTAGTCTTGGATGGGGCCAACATACATGGACTCTTCCCAGGCTATTAATATCAGCCCACAGCTGTCTGCCTAGCCTTTGCTAGTTATTAATTATAGGGCGACCCTACGTCATTTTTGGGGAGTCCCCCATTATAATAACCAGTAAAGGCTAAGTATACAACTGAGAGGTGATATTAATAGCCTGGGATGCTCCATGGGAATTACCCTCTTCCCAGGCTATAAACATCAGCCCACAGCCATCTGCTTTACCTCTGCTGGTTCTGAATAATTAAACCTATGCTTTCTTTTTTTCAGAAAAATAATCATTTAATTAAATACATATACAGTAAGCTGCACACACAGTACTAATTATATGTGTGACTGACATATTTATATCTATCTATTCTATGTATATATACTGTTTTTAATCTATCTATTCTATGTTCTATTCTGTCATGTCACGCTGTGATTCTACTGTACATGGCTGATGAATTGTCAGAAAAATATGTGTAAATGAGACATTCTCTATGTCAAAGTTCATGTTAAAATCGTATTGCAATCGAATAGCAATTACATGGCATTCGGATGTCAATCGGATGCTTCGTGTAAAAAATCGGATTGTACTCACATAAAAATCGCATGGCATGTTCATGACAATAGTCCTACTTTTCTAGACCGAAATCAAAACTTTTTTTTCACGGTAATGGGTACAAGCCCTTAACGCCTAATCCCTTGAAGCAAATGTTCCTTGTAAACAAACAAAAATAAAAGAGAACAGTATCTCTCACCTGTCCAAAGTTGAAAGAATCGAGTTACCAACGCCGTAAACCATCTGTGCGACATTTGTTCATAATTGTGAGGAAAAGCGAACGGAGGCACGGGGGTCATGGTTTATGATCCCACCGCTGCCACCAATGTGATGAAAAAAAATAGCAAACAAGCAAACAAAGTCTATTGACCTTACACTTTACAGCAGGGGGGTTTATTCTAGTTATTCCACCGCTGCCACCAATATGTCATGAACTGCAGGGATTTATGTGTATCCCACTTTCCAGTTCCTCTTAGGAACTCGCAGCTCTCCAGCGCCCCCCTTACACTCAGGTCAGTCAGGTAACTGCACCTAGGATAATTAGTCGCCGGACGGGCCTGCTTGGATGTGTACTGGCTATTAGGCACGCTGCAGTGAGGGAATTATAACTACTCCAAGCCGCAGCCAGGCAATACGCTTATAAAACCCACTCCATCACTGCCAGCTTTACCCAATGCCCAATACACACTTGCTACCACCAGCCTCTGGTTCTAGAATGTGGGGCAGAGACCACCCCAAGGTAGTAGCGTAATTCCCTGCAGAGGACGTGACAGTAAGTTATAGAGCAAGGAGAAACGGAACTAGTAATTTTATATATTTTACTCCAAAAAGTAGGCAGTGTTTACAAAAGGTCTAAAAGATATTACAATATGAGACAATTAAAGTATGAACAAGACGATTACAAAATAAAAGGTATTAAAGGAAGAAACTTAGTTGCTTAGATCATTTCAGGCAAACCATGCGGTTGGTGGATGGGCGACACGTCACAGTGTATTGCAGAGTTTCACTGCAGCAGATTTCCGGGGCAAATCTGAAGCAAAATGAGCTGGCACGACCTTATACCCCCTGGTGGTGACATCACTAAAAGGGCTGAGTTATAGAAGCACTCCTCTTTTCTCAGAATGAACATTTTGCTACAAAACTTCTGAATTCCTTAACTCAGAAATGGAACCCACTACCGAGACGCATAGGGTACCATCTTACTCCGCAGAACGTTGGCGTTCGTTTAAGTCTAAACATGAATTACCTGGATGGGTCGGCTAAGCAGGAATCCGTTTCTCGGATTCTGCTCGTGCCATCGCTTAGGAAATTCACTGGTTGTTGGTTCTACCGATGGACATGCAGATGTGTAAATTTCATACTCATAACATAAACTGGTGTCAAGATATGCCCTCATATTAAGTTTCTACAGGAACAATAGAGCACATGTTCTCCCAACTGCCTTCAGCCTGCTTGGGCCATAGCTACTCAGTGGGGGGGG
Source organism: Oophaga pumilio (assembly GCA_009801035.1). Classification (NCBI taxonomy): domain Eukaryota; kingdom Metazoa; phylum Chordata; class Amphibia; order Anura; family Dendrobatidae; genus Oophaga; species Oophaga pumilio. The sequence continues at coordinate 84,933 of VIAB01002795.1, read as the reverse complement.
ACTAGCAACCTAGTATCACGTTACAGAGTGTGTGTGTAGCTGAGGGGAGGGGGGTGTCAGAAGCCCACAGCGTGAGTCTGCACAGACCTAAGATATGTAGCAGAGTTCATTGTGCGCGGAAGGTTCTGGAAGGGACTTTGAATGTGAGCAAAAATGGGAGTATCATTACACCTCCCCCTTTTGGATTGTGCTACGGAGGCAGGACCTCTTGGTACTCCTCCATGCGTACCTCGGCAGGTTAGCCTCGGCTGGACAACCCATGTGCGTTGCCATGCTCACTGCCTTTTTGTGTTTCACGGTAAAGTCGTACTGCTGGAGTGCAAGTCTCCAGTGTAGCAACCTTTCGTTGGTTCCAGACACTGTACAGTCAGCTCGGGGTTGTGGTCGGTCACCACCATGAAGGTGCATCCGTACAGGTAGGGCTGCAAAAGTTGCAGTGCCCAGACCATGGCCAGGCACTCCTCGATGGTGGAATAGGCCACTTCCCTCGGCAGAAGTTTCCGGCTCAGGTGCAACACGGGGTGCTCTTGGTTCCCAGAGTTGACCTGGCTGAGCACAGCACCGAGGACAAACTCAGTCTGTGTTAGGAACGGCCGACTGATGTCAACTGCTTTTAACACGGGAGAGCTGCACAGGGCTGTTTTCAGAGCTCGGAAGGCCATCTCATAGCCGACTGTCCACTCGACTGTTTGGGGTAGCTTCTTCCTGGTGAGGTCCATCAAGGGCTTTGCAAGGCTGCTATAGTTCTGAACAAAACGCCTATAGTACCCTGCAGAGCCCAGGAAGGATATCACCTGTTTCTTGATCCTGGGGGTGGGCCAGGATGCGATTGCGTACACTTACTCTGGCCTCATTGAGTCCCCGCCTACCCGGTGCCCCAGGTAGTGGACCTCACTCATGCCCATCTGGCACTTTCCCGGCTTGATGGTCAGGCCTGCTTGGTGAACACGGTGGAGAACCTCCTGGAGGTGCTGCAGGTGTTCCTCCCAGATAGAAATGAAGACGGCAATGTCCTCCAGGTACGCCACTGTGTACTTCTCCAGTCCCTGAAGCAGGTGGCTGACCATCTGCTGGAAAGTGGCAGGGGCATTCTTCATGCCGAAAGGCATGACCATGGACTTGTACAGTCCGAAGGGGGTGATAAAGGCGGACTTCTCCTGCGCCTCGGGGCTCAGGGGAATCTGCCAGTATCCCTAACTCAAATCCATGATGGATAGGTAGTTCGCTTTTGCTAACTGCTCAAGTAGCTCCTCTGCGAGGCATTGGGTGTGCGTCAGAGGCTGTGATGGTGTTGCTCCCCCTGTAGTCCATGCAGAACTGGGTGGTCCGATCCTTCTTGGGCACAAGAACTACAGGTGAGGCTCACACGCTTTTGGACCGTTGAATCACCCCCAGCTGTAACATCTCATCGATCTCCTGGCGCATAACCTGCTGCACCTCGTCAGAGATCCAATAAGGTGTTCGCCGTAGTGAGGCATGATTCCTGGTGTTCACCTCATGGACTGCTAATTCAGTTCTCCCAGGCCTGTTGGAGAATACAGCCCGGAAGGGTTCCAGCGTGACCCGCAACTGCAACCGCTCTCGTTTGGTTAACAAGGCACTTACCTCCCACGTCCTTGATGGACCCTTGACCAACCGGTGTTATGAATGTGCTAGAGATGGTTTTTGAGCAGAGTACAGACAGTACTGAACCTTTCAGCGAGGAATGGCAATCTGGGATCGCTGACTGGTCTGATATAAGGGAGGTTCCCTCACATGATGGTTGCCAGTGATCAATTGTTCTTGTCTAAGTTGTGGTTCCTGGTTCATTTGGAAGTTTGCTTAGTCTTGCCTGCATCTTCTGCTTTCAAAAACAAACACCCAAGTGCATGAGAAACAGGGGGAAAGAAAAACACCAATCAAGGCAGGAAAAGGATACAATGTTAAAGTTTTATTGGAAAAATCTATTACAGACATAAAAACATAGCACAAACGTAAGAATATCAATGAAAAGGAAGCATGAACACCACCTAATAGTGCCCTATACCCAGGCTTTCAATGCATGTAATCAGGTAAGTGTATAAGAAATAAAATGTAAGATACCAATTATCCAATGGCTTAATATAATCAATATACAGATAATACCCACACAAAAATGGTGCAGACTTAACAAAAAACAGAAATTGTGCTGATAATAATGAAAAGACACAGTTGTACTCAAATACCATGGGTAATAAACCTAATTATATGTGTTAACAGTGCAAAGACCCAAAACATATGTGTTAAGGGAAAATTAAATAATCTCTTAAAAATAAACACTGTTGGATACAATGAGGTGCAAAAGTAGCATGCAGAAATAAAATAATAAAGTGAGAAAGCAGCACCGATATGCACAATAATAGTGCAAAATCAGGCACTAACAAACAATAATAAGGTGAAAAAGCAGCACCGATATGCACACATATAGTGCAAAATCAGGCGCAAGCCACAAAGTGGTGTAGTAAAAATCAAGGGAAATACCTTTATCTACCCATTGGAGCCATACGGATAAAAATAAATGAACAATACCTGAAAAAAACCCCGGGAGGGGAAAAGGGAGGTGGTGTAGATGCCTCCTAGAACGCGCCCCGACGCGCGTTTCGGAAAATCTTCCTTCGTCAGGGGGATACGTAACAGTGAGATCGCGGACTTTAAATAGGCAGAAAACATGTGTATAATCAGATGACGCATGCGCATACAAGACAGTCTGTAGTCGCACTAGAGCAGACGTCATACACCACGTGACACACTCCGGTCACATGACTGCAACGCTGTGCATGATGTGTATAATCAGATGACGCATGCGCATACAGACAGTCTGTAGTCGCACTAGAACAGATGTCATACACCACGTGACACACTCCGGTCACATGACCGCAACACTGTGTATGTGAGTAATAGTAACAAGCCAGTGTTGTCAAACTTATGCCAGTATATTAAGTATATGATTTCATCAAAGTGCAATGGTATAAACTAGGTAAACTAAACTAGTAACGCACATATCATAGCAGAAAAGATGTCACAAAACACACTAAAGTAAAGGTCACATGACCCAACCATCATAGGGTAAACGTTGCGCATGCGCTTTGCATCAATATAACGGTAACAATGAGCATCCATTAACGCACAAAACCGCAACATATGTGAATAGTGGCAACAAATGATACATATACCAATATATTACATATATAACTATATCAAAGTGTGATGGCATAAGTTGTGCTAATTGAACTAATAGCACACATAATACTGCAAAAAAGATGTCATAAATCATACTCAAGGTCATATGACTCAACCACCATAGGGGAAAACTGAGCATGCTTTATTGATAAATTCAAAGGTGGCAATGAAAAAATACCATAAACCATGGCATCCATCTCCAACTACTAACTCTATCTATGCACCGAAGATTTGCTTGCATAATACACCAAATACTACTAACATAATAATACAAAGCAACACAAGTAATATGTACTAGTATTGCCATAAAAGACTTTAACAAATAATAATTAATGTGGCACATGTAAATATAAAACCAAAAAAAAAAAAATATATATATATATAAAGATGCACACTGTACAGTGATCATACTATAATGTATGCCGAAATAGCGAACATCTTATGTGCACCCAATGTGAATAATGGCGCATGTTAGAAGGCACTGAGTGGATGTCCCATCACGAAAGGTGTCAAGCATCCAGACACTGTGGTCAGGACGCATGAAGACACCGTCGCCATGATAATCATCCAATCAGGTCAACCAACATGCGCACCACACATGGAAGATGGAATGAGGTAAGAAAATACATAATGAATAATCATGCAAAAATAATCCAACAAATAAAATAAAATATAAATATGTGCATCCAAAATAAAACCCCCATAATAATATAAGTCAATAAGAATATGTACAGTCCCTTGGTTGTAAATAATGTAAATACAACATATAATGATGTAGCCACACGATAAAGAATCTTCATAGGTGCAAGCTGTAGAGCGGATGTCAACAACGAAATTCCTGATTAGAAGAATATGCGAAGAGAACTTCTTCAAGCCACTCATTAGAATCGACAAATTCTGATAAGCATGGTGAATAAGACCGCAAACCACTGAAACTAATAAAAAATAAGATGTTAAAATAGCATAAAAAATCATAAAAAAGATGCAAATGACAGACTCTCATTGAGGCCAGATGGAGAGACCGTGTTAAGGGTCCAGATCCACCTGGCCTCCAATTGAGCTAATCTCTTGCTCATATTACCACCTCTTGCATTGGTGGCAAGCATGTCAATTCCAGAGATCTTGAGACCTGAAGCATCACAATTGTGATGCAATCTAAAATGCCTCGGGATCGTCTTCAAAGTGGAGATGTCTTCCACATCTTTGGCCGCTTTAATCCCCAGTACGTGTTCACGTACCCTCACTTTTAGCTGCTTTCAGAAAAGATATTTTCTGCTTTTATTTTTGTGCTTGCTTTTTGCATAGTTCTCTGCACTTTTGTGGAGGTCAGCCAGGTCCCCTTCTGGGGCCTGTGCTCCTCTCAGTTTATCTGTAGCCACTGTTATTTGTTCATTTGCTTTTTCCTGTTTTTTCACTGGCTGCGGCTTAGTTTTGTTACACCAGAGTTCTGATTTAGGTGGTGAGATCGTGTGATCTCAGGTGTTTTTGCAATCAGAAGAGTTGGTATTTTTTAGGGTTTTTTTTGGATTGCAGTAAGAATCCTTTCCTGTACTTTTCTGTCTAGACAGATTGGGCCCCAGCATTTGCTCATTCTATATTCTGTCTGTGCTTCTTGTCTAACCGCCATTACATGTTTGGGGGCTTCCTATTTTCTTTGGGGATCTGCTTCGGGGCAGATAACTACACCTAAAGGCAGAAAGAGGAAAGCTATCTCTCAGGCTGTGACGAGGCGTCTAGGATCAACGTAGGAACGCTCCACGGCTACCTCTAGTTGTGTGGTTAGTTCAGGTTACTGCAATCCAATAGGTTCCAGCCTCTCTGGTGTATTGCCGTTTTTGTTTTTTCTCCTCAGCTACCTAAACATAACAAACCGGCCTTGGCTTGGGCCAGCATGTCCAGGAGGGGGTCTTCCCGTCCTCGGTCAGGTTGCAGACTGGTAGGATGCAGGCTTCACGTTCGTAATGAGCCTTCATCACGTTGACGTGGAAGGCCTTGCGCCTACCCCGAGCATGGTCAAACGTGACCATGTAGGTGACTGGGTTGAGCTGTTGGTGCACGACATACGGGCCTTCCCAGGCTGCCTGAAGCTTATCCTTTGGCACGGGGACCAGCAACCACACCTTTTGACCCACCTGGTAGTACCGCTCCCGGGTGTTCTGGTCGTACCAGTGCTTCTGGTCAGCCTGAGCCTGCGTCGTGTTGTCAAGCACCAACTGCATCAAGGTCTGAATTTTGTCGCTGAAGCGCATGACATAATCCACGATGGACATTTCAGAATTTCTTCCTAGGATTCCCTTACCAACCGAATGGGTCCCTGGACTCGCCTGCCACACAGGAGCTCGAAGGGGGAGAACCCCGTCAAGGCCTGCGGAACCTCTTGGTAAGCGAATAGCAGGTGTGGGGAGTACCACTCCCAGTCGCGTCCTTGGGTCTCAACCAGCATGCGTAGCATCTGTTTGAGGGTACCATTGAAGCGCTCACACAAGCCATTGGTCTGTGGGTGATACGCACTCGATACCAGACACTTCACCTGCATTTTCTTACAAAGAAACTCCATTAGGCGAGAAATGAATTGGGTCCCTTGATCGGTAAGCATCTCCCTGGGAAATCCTACCCTTGAAAAGATGGTCACCAGGGCATCCGCCACCTTATCTGCCCTAGTTGAGGACAGAGCCACAGCCTCTGGGTACTGGGTAGTGTAGTCTACCACGACCACGGTGAAGATGTATTGTTTTCCAGAGCTGCTGGTGACGGCCAGCGGGCCCACAATGTCCACCGCGATTCTCTGGAAGGCTCCTCTATCACTGGCAAAGGGATCAGGGGAGCCTTAAGAGCAGGCCCCGCCTTCCCCACTCTTTGGCAGGTGATACAGGAGCAGCAGTGGTTTGTCCCATCTGTCCCCATCTTGGGCCAATAGAAGTGTTGAGACAGCCGGGCCTCAGTTTTGCTGATCCCCAAGTGTCCAGCAAGTGGGATTTCATGGCCAATCCACAACAACTCACCCCTAAATTGGTAGGGGACGACCAGCAGTCTTTCCCACAACCACTCCTTTTTGGAATCTCTAGGTACTGTCTCCCGGTACAACCTTCCTCGTTCCCAGAACACCATTTCTTTATCAGTCACAGAGGTGGGCGTCTCGGCGAGGTGTCTCAATTTCTCCATGCTCGCGTCTGAGTGCAGAGTGGCCTGGAACTCCTGGCTGGAGGCAGCCAGAAGTGACGTCAAGGTTCCCTCCTCTCTGGGACCTGCTGCAGGTCCATCCCTGGTTCAGTCAACCCTCTGACTGAGGAGTGTCCGGAAGGCAGGGAGTTTTCTGCATTCCGGGCACTCTGACTGCGGGTGACAGCGGCTACGTAGGCTGTCTCCCCGGAGATTTTTACAGACCCATCAGCCAACGCTGCTATGGATGCTACCTCCCCATCCACCCCCAACACTTCAGGAGCAGTGCTACTTATGGGCCAGTTACCTTCCTCGGTGGCACTAATCAGTTGCATGGCATCACCTTCCTCATGGTTCCCATGCACCTACACTACCGGTCAAAAGTTTAGGGTCACTTAGAAATT
>VIAB01002794.1:97166-125361 GCA_009801035.1 Oophaga pumilio | reverse complement strand
TTTTGGGAAAGTCGGATAGTCCGAAACCCGACTCGACCCTCCCGTAGGGAAAGTCACTCATCTCTATTGAAGAGATATTGAAAATGAGAACTAGGTCTTAGAAAAGAGGTAGCATCTGCTTGAGCTGGATTTAATAGACATTGGGTGATGATGACCAAGGTGTTTGCTGGGTTACTAGTATAGAAGAAGCGCTCCATAGAAGAATTCCTTTTCTTTGATGAATACTGTATTTGTGTCTTTTTCAAGTCTAAAATGGCTGGGAAGGTGTAAGATTTAGGTTCATTTCACATGACCATTCAGGCCTTCCATTAATCTGTTCTGTTTCAGGAACAGATAGATGAAATAAGTGATCTGCTGAATCAGTTATGCCAAGGGAGGCCGAGGGGACCTACTGATTATTATGTGGTACATCTGGGTTCAATTTTTTTAAATCGACAATAAACTTCTTCATGCAGGACTTTTTTTCCCATTTTAATAGGGGCCTTCTGCATCTTTTTGCATAACTGAGGCAGTGAATCACTTAATCCATTTTTCCATTCCTCAAATGGAATGCCCGAACAGACATGTGGACAGAGCCATAGTGAGAACCATATGAAGAAATGTTCTGAGAAAATGCTATCAGGAAAAAAGAAACCGCGCATCAGAATAAATTGTCAAATTATCAAGCAAGTTACAAAGGCAAAAAGAAAATCTTGAATTGTGATGCCATTACTTCCTAATTACTTGCATATCTTCATAAATTCTAAAGGATTGAATTATCATAAATGTAATTCCTTAATTTCTTGATGACTGTAGCTTCCTAGTTTGCAGCACACAATTTTAAGTCTCTCCTAGAGCATGCTAAAAGCTGGAGGATGGAGCTGAATGTTAATGCTGTTATTACTGTACTGCAGGTCTATGGAAAAAAAAAGGTCATGAAGACAGCAGCAAAACCGGCTCCCTGTTGTGCAGTGTGTGGAAGTCTTAGGCCGGGATCACACATGCGAGTAAGTCGTCCGACACTCGCATGTGAAATCCCAGCTCTGGCGCCGGCACTCAGGAGTGGAGCGAGCGGCTGCATGTAGTTCTATGCAGCCGCGCGCTCCACTCCCGAGTGCCGGCGCCAGAGCTGGGATTTCACATGCGAGTGTCGGACAACTTACTCGCATGTGTGATCCCGGCCTTACCTTGAAACCCAATGATTTTGTACATATCTGCAAGACAGACAGGGCACATCTCTGGAATAACAGATTGACAATACTTTTTAATTGCTATATAATGCAAGTCTAAGGTGTAATCTATTGCCAATGTCACAGAGAATTAAATAATGTCTGCAAAATGTAGAATAAACAAATGATCCTAAATGCTAATATATCACACTAAATATGTTCAATTAATTCTTACAGATATATAACTCAAACCTACTGTATCTGAGGTTAGTTATGCCTTACACTTTTTTAAGCATGCCAAATTAGCAATGTCTGTTGTATTATTACAAGTATTAGAGAAAATGCTGGCACAGCTCTGGGCAGGTGCTCCAGTAGGTTCCCAAACCATCTATAGTATAATGAAGAACTGGGCACACTCGTGGTAGTGTGAGAATAAAGTAAATTTAATATGTACAGTGGTCACTAGTATTACAGACGTTTCGGTCAAATACAGACCTTCATCAGTGTACTAGTGACAATATTTGTCTGACAATATAGTGTACATATATGACTGCGTTTAGTCAGGGAATATGGTGATGGAAGTATTGCACCAGTAATAGCGATTGCACAAATGGCTGCTAAGTGCGGTGGTCAGTGATAGCCTATCATAAACGACTAAGCAAGTGGGGTCTATAGAGGTGTTGGTCCTGGGACGCGGTATCCACCGTTTGTCACAAGGTCAATCCTTTGAAATTGTGGCAAATAAAATCACTGCAAATTGCAATACTGAAAAGCCTCTAATTACCTGGAAAATATGTGTATAATGCTCTTAGGTCTCCTAGGTCTGTATTGAGCCCTCTTTGAGGTCTATAATGCAAACACAGACTTATTAATGTCCAAGTGATGTCAAGCTATCTGGCAAGTGGAAAATGAGAGGTAACCGGTGGTAAACAGCATTCAAGCACACTGCAGTTTAATACTTTGCAGGCTACATAAATTGTATACACAGTCCAAAACACTTTTTTGTTTTTGGGACAAACGCCTGCCTTATTGATATTTAGGTTCACAAAGAAGACGACGTGGCTTTTTCACACTGGGAGTGCAAAAACTATATCTGGGGAGTATTAAGAGTTTTTTTCTTTGCTAAAAAAAATAAATGATAGTGTTGTTAGAATCCATCCTAAAGTTGTCACTTTATGTATATAGACAAAAGAGGTGCACTGTTTTTAACATGATGAAGTAATGGTTTCTCAACTGAGTGAAAAAATGATCCCTTTTTTTCGCAATCTGCAACAGGTTTGCTATTCACTAAACTAAAATTAAGCAATTACAAAGGCTTGTTATCAAGCCTTCCAAAAATTACATCTCTTTTAGGGAGAAGAAATAGGCTACCTGTTTTCAAAATGATAAGCAATAGTTTGTCACCAAGACTTTTCAAAAATGAGCCCTATATTGGGAGCTGTTTAATCTTTGTGTATCGTCAAGAAAGTATGTTTCCCAGCATCAGTACTGTCTTGCCCTGTAAAATACAATAGACAGTCAGTAGATATGTGGCTAGCAGGGCTGTATAGTGGAAGCAACAAAAGCCACACAAATAGAATTAGAATGAGGAAGATAAGAAGATGTGTTGTAGTGTGGGGCCAGCAATGGCAGCCCAGGCAACAGCAGTATAGCCTAGAACCATAAAACAGTGGGCAGTCAGGAGATATGTGGCTCTGCAATGTCACTAGCAGAAGCCACATGATGGTGAATTTGGGAAGGTAGGAAGATTTGTGGTTGTTTAGGGCCAGTAATGTCAGCACTGGATGGAACACTTGTGTTGAAGGCTGCAAGAGCTAACAGGTGGACCAGGAGGTGCAACATCACAGGTATGCTGTGGGTGTGATCCAAGAAGGAACGACACAGTATAAACCCTTCTTGAGGAATGAACAGGCCTGAGATTGGCTTCTTGAGGTGGTTCAAGGTGTGGCTTCTTCCACCTCCAAGAGATTGGACTGTTCTTGGGGATCCCTACCTCCTATGCAAGTGCAGGCGATGGTGCAGTTGACACAGGGGGCTGTCTCCCATTTCTACATGTCAAGGGCTTTGGCACTACCCAAAGCAGGGTCACTTACAGCCCAGAAACTACACTTTAAAAATATTTGAATGAGGCCCGCAATTTGTTGCCTTTCTGGGATCTATGGATGAATGGATGACCCTCCTTATAATTTTTTCCTGACTTTGCACTTTCTGCAAAGCCTTTATGACTGTACAGGCACATCATCTAAACATTCAAAATATTTACATTCCAAAAACTTCTGTATTCAATTAGTCATGCATACAGTTTAACCCCTTTACTCCCAAGGGTGTTTTGCACGTTAATGACCGTGCCAGTTTTTACAATTCTGACCACTGTCCCTTTATGACGTAGTAACTCTGGAACGGTTTCATGGATCACGGTGATTCTGACACTGTTTTCTTGTGACATATTGTACTTCATGATAGTGGTAAAATTTCTTTGATATAACTTGCATTTATTTGCGAAAAAAATGGATATTTGGTGAAAATTTGGAAAATTTGATAATTTTTCAACTTTGAATTTTCATGCCCTTAAATCACAGAGATATGGCACACAAAATACTGAATAAATAATATTTCCCATATGTCTACTTTACATCAGCACAATTTTGGAACCAATTTTTTTTTTTGTTGGGAAGTTATAAGGGTTAAAAGTTAACCAGCGATTTCTCATTTTTACAACACCATTTTTTTGGGGGGACCACATCACATTTGAAGTCACTTTGAGGGGTCTATATGATAGAAAATACCAAAAAGTGATACCATTCTAAAAACTGCACCCCTCAAGGTGCTCAAAACAACATTTAAGAAGTTTATTAACCCTTCAGGTGCTTCACAGGAATTTTTTGAATGTTTAAAAAAAAAATGAACATATAACTTTTTTTCTCAAAAATATTATTTCAGGTCCATTTTTTTCATTTTACCAAGGGTAACAGGAGAAATTGGACCACAAAAGTTATTGTGCAATTTGTCCTGAGTACGCTGATACCCCATATGTGTGGGGGAACCACTGTTTCGGTGCATGGCAGAGCACGGAAGGGAAAGAGCGCCATTTGACTTTTTCAACTCAAAATTGGAAGAAATTGATATCGGACTCCATGTCCCGTTTTGAAGAGTCCCTGATGTGCCTAAGTGGAAACCCCACAATTCTAACTCCAACCCTAACCCCAACACACCCCTAACCCTAATCCCAACCCTAATCCTATCCCTGACCCTAGCCCTAACTCTAATCCCAACCTTAACCCTAACCCTAATTGGAAAATGGAAATAAATATTTTTTTTTAATTGTATTATCTTTCCCTAACTAAGGGGGTGATAAAGGGGGGTTTGATTTATTATTTATAGTGGGTTTTTATCGCGGGTTTTTATGTTTGGCTGCTGTCACATGCTAAAAGATGCTTTTTATTGCAAAAAATAGTTTTTGCATCTCCACATTTTGAGAGCTATCATTTTTACATATTTTGGCCCACAGAGTCATGTAAGGTCTTATTTTTTGTTGGACGAGTTGATGTTTTTATTGGTACAATTTTTGGGCACATGACATTTTTTGTTCGCTTTTTATTACGATTTTTGGGAGGCAGAATGAACAAAAACAGCAATTCATGAATTTCTTTTGGAAGGGCCTTTATACCTTTCCATGTTATGAATGTGCTAGAGATGGTTTCTGAGCAGAGGCTCCCTCTGGTGATTGCAGAGAGTACTGAACCTTACAGCGAGGAATGGCAATCTGGGATCACGGACTGGACTGATATAAGGGAGGTTCCCTCCCATGATGGTCGCCGGTGATCAATTGTTCTTGTCTCAATTGTGGTTCCTGGTTCATTTGGAAGTCTGCTGGAGTCTTGCATGCATCTGCTGCTTTCAGATAAGATATTTTCTGCTTTTCTTTTTGTGCTTGCATTATTTTCTGCACTTTTGTGGAGGTCAGCCGGGTCCCCTCCTGGGGCTTGTGCTCCTCTCAGTTTATCTGTAGCCACTATTATTTGCTCATTTGCTTTTTCCTGTTTTTTCAGTGGCTGCGGCTTAGTTTTGTTACACCAGAAATCTGATTTAGGTGGTGGAGATCGTGTGATCTCAGGTGTTTTTGCAATCAGAAGAGTTGGCATTTTTTAGGGTTTTTTTGTTGGATTGCAGTCAGAATTCTTACCTGTACTTTTCTGTCTAGAAAGATTGGGCCCCAGCGTTTGCTCATTCTATTTTCTGTCTGTGTCCGTGCTTCTTCTTGTCTAACCGCCATTACATGTTTGGGGGCTTCCTATTTTCTTTGGGGATCTGCTCCGGGGTAGATAGCTTTCATCTTTCTGCCTTTAGGTGTAGTTATCTCTCAGGCTGTGACGAGGCGTCTAGGATCAACGTAGGAATGCTCCACGGCTACCTCTAGTTGTGTGGTTTTTTCAGGTTACTGCAATCCAATAGGTTCCAGCCTCTCTGGTGTATTGCCGTTTTTGCTTTTTCTCCTCAGCTACCTAAACATAACAGGGCTCGCTTTCCCTTCCAAGTCTTCACCGACCACAAGAATTTGGTATATCTTCAGACAGCCCAGCGGTTTAATTCTCGCCAGGCCAGATGGTCCTTGTTCTTCTCCCGGTTTCATTTCACACTCCATTTTCTCTCGGGAGAGAAGAACATTCGTGCCGACGCTCTCTCTCACTCTGTGGTGTCCTCTGAAGGGTAGGATGAGAAGCCTCGACTTATTGTCCCCACAGAGAGCTTGGCCCCGGTTTCGCTAGAGTCTGTGCCCCCGGGCAAGACTTTTGTGCCTACCCATTTGCGACCAGAGGTACTCTCTTGGGCACATTTGTCCAGGGTGGGTGGACACTTTGGGGCAAAGAGGACATCTGAGTTGCTGGCAAGGACATACTGCTGGCCGCATATGGTCCGTGACGTTGGGGACTATGTTCGGGCGTGTGTCTCCTGCGCCAAGAATTTGTCTCCTCGACATGGCCAGCTGGGTTACTTTACCCTTTGCCGGTGGCAGACAGGCCCTGGAAGATGGTTGGACTTTGTGGTGGGCTAACCCAAGTCTCGGGGATGCACCATCGTTTGGGTAATCACCGACTATTTTTCCAAAATGGTGCACCTGGTGCCGCTATCACGGTTACCTTCTGCACGGGCTCTGGCAGCGTTGTTCGTTAGGCACATCTTCCATCTACACGGCATGCCGGACAAAATTGTCAGTGACCAAGGTCCCCAGTTTGCGTCTCGGTTCTGGAGAGAGCGTTGTTGTCTCCTCAGTATTGAGTTAAATCTCTCTTCAGCATACCATCCCGAGACAAATGGGTTGGTAGTGAGGGCCAACCAGACCTTGGTCACCTATTCATGACATTTTGTCTCAGCCAGGCAGGATGACTGGGCATCCTTGCTACCGTGGGCTGAGTTTGTACTAAACAATGCTGTGGCTGACTCCACCGGACAGACTCCATTCCTCCTAAACTACGGTCAGCATCCGCGGGTTCCGGTGCCCATGCCCATATCTTCTGCCGACTCCAGGTTGGCAGACTGGGCTGTGGAGGCACGGGACATTTGGGACCGAACCCAGGATGCCATTAAGGCGTCCAAGGAGATGATGAGGTCCTCCGCCGACGCACATTAGCGCCCCACTCCCAACATTTGCTCCTTGGGACTTGGTGTGGCTCTCCGCCCGTAACATCAGACTGCGAGTTGAGTCCACTAAGTTGGCACCCCACTACCTGGGTCCTTTCAAAGTCCTTGAGCAGGTTAACCCTGTGGTATACCGTTTGGCTCTTCCACCATGCCTAGGTATCTCCGACACCTTTCATGTATCCCTCCTGAAACCCGTGCTCATGTCCTGGTTTTCCGAGGCATCTGCCAGGACATCGGGTTTGTCTACGGACGACCATGAGGTGAACGCCATCGTAGGGTGTAAGGTAGTACGGGGCAAAAGATTTTATTTGGTGGATTGGAGGGGTTATGGGCCTGAGGATAGGTCTTGGGAGCCTGCCAAGCACGTTAACGCTCCGCAGCTCATCGCTGCCTTTGAAAGCAGCGAGGCCCAAAGAAGGGGGGCCCTGGGAGGGGGGGTAATGTTAGGGATCGAGTTCCCACTGCTGCACAAGGGGAATCTCAAACCAGTTTCGCTGCGGTCCCCCATCCATCTCCGGCCGCAGTGGAGCCTGTTCTGCAGAGACGTCGGTCCCAGCGTCTCGCTCGGTCTAATAGTGTGCAGGGGCTTGTTGCTGCCTCTTCTGGTTCCTCTATTATAACCAGTGCTGGAGCAGGCAGTCTTGGGACTAAGTCCTGCGTTTCCCCTTCTGAGAATGCCCAGGGTAAGATCTCTCATTGGAGATGAGGGGTCACAAGCTCAGGTACTGCAGCAGCTCCTATTGGTCCGCCAGGAAGGTCCTGAAACTTCTTGTGTTCTGAAACAGTTTCTCATTGCTCCTTTTCTGGAAAGTCTTGTAGTTGCTGCTATAAAAGGGTTGCATGGCCACTCGGCCATGCGCTAGTATCAATTGTGTTATGTGCTTTGCGCCAGTGTGATCATGCATGCATGCGGTTAGGGCTCGGCTGAAATAAGCCCCTAGAATACCGGCACCTCCGGTGAGGAGATTTATATGCACGTGTTCAGGGCTTGGCTGAAGTAGCCTCTAGAATACCGGCTGCTCCGGTGAGGAGTTGCTTGTTTTCGTTGCTGACTGCATGATTACAGACTGCTATCCGCACAGCAGTTATCTATGTACCCCTGTTGTGTTAACAGGACACAGTCTCTATCTCTGCGTCTCTACCTTAGCGACTCTGTGGTGTAACAGAGTTCGCTTATACCGCCATATAGTGCCACAGCATCTATGTTTGCGACTCTGTGAAGTAACAGAGTTCGCTTATACCGCCATATCCTGTCATTTTACTAGCAGCAGGCTCTGCCTGCACGGTGGACCCCGGGCTGCGAACGCACCCATTATTTATATTTACTGGGTGCGTTCCGCAGACCCTAACAGCATCTGATGGAAATACCACACTGTTCAATATGTGGCCTGTATTGTTTTGTTTTTTGCCCCAAAATAGTGTATAGAACTAGGGTAACAGATAGCAAAAACAATTGATTGGATGCCTGAAATGCGCCCGCAGATAGATGAGGAATCTGGCAAAGATACCACATTGTTTAATATGTGGCCTGTATTGTTTTGCTTTTTACCTCAAAATAGTAAATAGAACTAGGGTAACAGACAGCAAAAACAGATGAATGGAGGCCTGAAATGCCACAATTTGTAGCCCACAGATAGATGAGGCATCTTACAGAGATAACACACTGCTCAATATGTGGTCTGTATTTTTTGTGTTTTACCCCAAAGTACTGAATACATCTAGGGCAACAGACAGCAAATACAGTAGAATGGATGCCTGAAATGCAACAATTTGTAGCCGATAGATAGATGATGCGTCTGACTGCGATAGCCCACATTCAAATATCAGGCCTGTATTTTTTGTTTTTTCCTGCACAATAGTGTATAGAACTATGTTAAGACACAGCAAAAACAATTGAATGGAGTCCTAAAATGCCACAATTTTTATCCCAGATAGATGAGATGTCTGTTTTTAATTTTTTTTTGCCCAGCTAAATTGTGTCAACCAGTAGGCTAAGACACAACAAAAAAAATTCTATGGAGGCCTGAAATGGCACAATTTTGAGAGCAATGATATGCGATCCGTGTGGCGGACAAAATATCTGCCCTGTAGCTAAAAAAATTTTTTTTGGCAGCTAAATATTTTTTGGGCAGCAAAATTGTGTCAAGAAATTATATAAGATACTCCAAAAAATTTAACAGTACCACAAAAATGTCAGAAATTTCTGTGCATCCAAATGTGATGGCTGGGATGGGCAAACCCATTTAAAATAGCTGGATTTTCACGCTATGAAAAGGATCTGGCTCTATTCTGCAGTGTCAACAAGCAAATGGAGAAAAAAAGCGGGCTCTGGATTGCTTTGGAATAAAATAATCAGGATGAAGGTGCAAAAAAAAAATGTCCTGCCCACTGAGACCTAGGGCTATGTAGATATGGTCAATATATGTAATAGGCAGCAGCAGACAGTAATGCAATGGACCTTCTTGATGTATGCAATGAAGTATGCCGCATACATTGCCTGCCTGCTACTGATATCTATATACACACATACAGTGCCTGCATGCCTTGCACTGATATGTATGGAAAAATATTTAGACTTGAGAGTCCTCAGTGGTTGATACCTTTTAATGGCTAACTGAAAAGATGGTAACAAATTGCAAGCTTTCGAGACTACTCAGGTCTCTTCATCAGGCGAAGACTAATACAAAATCTGAAGAATCACATATTTATACACAACAGGACACAGGAATAATGCAATAGATAAGACAAGTGACGTGAAGCAGAACTGTCATTATGGCAGAGGGATGAACATAAATATTGGAACAGTTCATAGATAAGGAGTGAAAGTTTTATTACCCTCTGATTGGAGTCTGCTATTGTGTTTTGATGCCCCTAGAAGGTCAGAGAAGCAGATTCCTTAATTGATGTACACAGACATGAATCCGTGTGATATCTTCATTCCAGCACTAAAGGTACTGCCACACTAAACAATATCGCTAACGGGATCGCTAAAAAACGTCACTATTTAGCGATCCCGTTAGCGATGTTGCTGTGTGCGGCAGCTTCCGGCGACGAGGCCCCTGCTGGGATCTCGCTCGTCGCCGGAAACGATCCGGACCCTATTCTCGTCGCTGGCGCTCCCGCTGGGTGAGTATTATAGCTAGTGTGGCACCTTTTCTTAGCGATTTAGCGGTACGTTTGTACCGCTAAATCGCTAAGAAGATCGCTAACGGCGATAGCGTCGTTAGCTATATCGCTAAATGTGGCACACATTTAGCGATATTAAAACGATCCCGCTAGCGATCTCATTAGTATGCGCCGCTAACGAGATCGTTAGCGGGAGCGTTTAGTGTGGCAGTACCTTAAGAGTGTCAAAGGTCATCATAAGTTTATATTCCCAAACCTTTCTATCTTTCTCAGATTTGAAGTTAGATTTTAATACAAGTAATTCCATATCCATCATGCTATGACCGGGCATACAAAAGTGTTTTGCCACAGGTAAATCCATTCTTTTTTCTCTTATTGTGTGGTGATGAGAATTCATCCTTGTTCTCAGTTTTTGCCCGGTCTCCCCCACATACAGACCCCCAGTTGGACATTTCGTACAAATAATTAGGTACACCACATTAGATGTGATGCAGCTGAAAGTACCAACTGATATGTATATACGCACATACACTCCCTGCCTACCTAGCACTGCAATCTATATACCCCGTAATTAGTCCTTAGAAGGACTGTTGATTTAGCTGTATTTGTGTATTCTATTATGGTATACCCACACTACCATATAAACCCCCAAATCTGAACCTATCAGCAGCTCTTCCTACACTAGCTGATTCTAGAGGTGACTGTGACGAGCATGGCAGCGCCAGGTCTCTTATACACCTGATGGTGCTGTGCGGCCAGCCAATCACTGTAATACCACAACCAAGGTGGCTGTGGCATTACAGTACATAGCAGACAATCCCTGCATGTTGATTGGCACTTTAAAGAGCGCCAAAAATGCAGGGCGGTGAGCAGAGTTCCCGGCAAATAATTCCGGAAATGCTCGGCGCTTGCTGACTACCTCGAGTACCGAGCATTACCGAGCACATTCGCTCATCACTACTGGAGAGCCAGCAGCAATCAAAGGCACACCACGGACCCAAGCAAGACACTGGGACTGATGTCCACGCTGAACAGGACCCACAACAGCTGGATCCGAAATGGGGGAATGCAGGGCAAGACAGCGCCTGAGATCCACCCAGCGCCGCAGTGGGAGAATCCCGGCGCCTAACATTACCCCTTCCGCTAGCGTCCCCCTCCCAGCGACATTCACCACACCCAAGAACCACAACAAGATGAGTGGCACGAATGTGCACAGTAGGAAATTTTTTTTTACCGCGCATACCTTTGAACCCGAAAATTCGTCCGCCATTGCTAACCAGACCCTGGCACTAGTATACTGTTAGGGTTGGCAGATTGCGCTAAATAAAGGTGAGTAATAAAGTACAATCACAACCCCGGGTCCACCGCGCAGAGATGTAAAACTGCTGCTATAGATTAATGGCGGAACACACGGCAAGCATACAACTAAACATGACTGTGTTACTCCACGCAGTGTGAACAGAACACACAACACACACCTCTGTTAACTTCACAGAGAGAAGGAGTTAAGAGTTACGCTCGCTCTGTAATTGACCCATGCCAATCGCACATGTGGCCGAAACAGACGCAGAGTCAAAAGAAAAATTCTAAGCTGATGCTAGTTAGCTAAAACATAACCCTGTAGAACTCACAGGGAAGCAAAAAGGCTCTGTAGTTGGACTTGCTCTGTAACTAAGCTGTGCTAACCGCTCACACGACCGGATACAGATGCTGGAAGCCAAGCAGCAAGCAAAATCTCTAACTGGCTCTGAGCTACAGTGAACCAACACACACACGTGCAGACTAAGAGAAATCCGAGTGGTAGTTACTCTAGTCCTATACGCTACGGAATTAGTGCCTAACCAACACTCTTCTTCACATGTAGCAGACTAGTTACCCAAGCGCTAAGCCAAAGGAACGAAACCGCATAAAAGTAGTGCTTGCACTGTATCTGGACTGTGCTAACTCCACACATGAACGAAACAGTTGCAAAGGCAAGCGGTTGTTACCCAATCCTGACGCCACGGAATTAGTGCCTAACCGACAACCTATACATGTAGCCGACCAGGAAATCAGACGCTGAGACAAAGGAACGAAACCATATATGAGTAGTGCGCCCAAGGGTGCAGTCTTAGCACAGACAGAAATATGCACACATACAGACAGAAAGGTAGAGTAACCCTCCACACACACACCCAAAACATAAGTGATACTAGCGCCCATGCGTGCGCCACTGAGAATCTTTTATACACTAGACTCATGTCCACTCGGACAGGACCTTGCCCGTGGACCAATCTGGAGCTGCTACATCACCAAAGCAGCTGTCGTCCGACCACCAATGAGAAGACGCCACATCACGGACATGCTCAGTAAGGTGATTACAGGACTTTGAGTCCAGGACGTCAGGCTAACACTGGTTACCATAGACTTGGCTGGAGAGCCAGCAGTAACTGAAGGCACACCATGGACCCAAGCAAGACACTGGGACCGACGTCCGCGCTGAGCAGGACCTGCAGTGGCCAGACCCGAAATAGGGGACCGCAGGGCATGACAGTTCCTGAGATCCCTCACTGCGCAGCAGGAGAATCCAGGCACCTAATAGCTGGTCAGTATAATTCCAGAGATTATGAATTTATATATGGTAATATTTTGTATTATATTGCTGTTACAAAATTTGCAATTCTTATGAAAAGCCAGACTTTGAAGGATGTGGCAATGCTTTTTAGCTTTTTTTATTTTTGGAAAAGGGTCTGACTCAAACCTTTGGGTGTTTTGGGCTTTCCTATATATTTTGTAAACATGTTTTTAACTATAGTATAAATATTTTAGTCCCACAAGAGGACTTGAACTTTCTTGTATGATTGTACATAGCTAATAGAAGGGCTTCATAGCATTACTAACATGGCAGACACGAGAGCCTTTAGGTAGCCCCCTCGTGTTTCAGTGGGCAAATGGGAAAAAGCCACATAAATGCCATTGTCAAGCAGCAATAAAGGGGTTAAAGAACACTAGGTGACACACACGTAGATAGCACAATCAATTACAACAACCGCTATAGTAAAATGCTCAAACAATGTTTGCCAATACCACAGAATAGGCGATACTATACCAAGGAGCATTTGTTAGTAGTCTTAGAAGTCGTAAGAGATGAGAGAATTTGTTCGGATTCGGTTCCGAATACGATCGGCATTGAATATTGTTTTTGCAATATTCGTTGAACACAGCTGAATGTCATTAGAGTCAATGGGAGTAGAAATTATCGAATATGTTCTGAACCAATCATAAGACATGCACGAATAGTGTTAGAATATGACACAAATATGACAAAGAAAACACTTTTAGTGGTAGTCAGAATGTAGGAGACTCCACAAGGTAGTATAAAAAATACAAAATACTTTATTAACATTAGATATCAATACATGAAATACATAAAATAATGGCAAGGTACAGAAAGCACATACATAAGAGGGACACTATACCATAGTGGAATGTGACTACAGCAATGAACATTAATTATCTATTAACCCTGAGATAAAGTATGCTGGGCTAGTGTGGTTTACCGATAAATAGGAAGGCTAATAATAACCATGTACGATTAGATATAAACGTCAATTACAAAAAGGAAAAAGAGAGCCCCCCAGTAAAATGGGAAACCACAAAAACCCGTATTTGGTTGCTGACATGCATACTCCGCTGCAAAGAAAATTCCCAATCACCTGAAGTAGATGAACCAAGCAGCCCATAGGGATATACAAAATATCGGTGGTCTGAAAACACCTACCACTGAATTGCTGAGGCTCCACTCGGACGTCCCTCTGCCCCGACGCGCGTTTCGCACTGCTTCTTCCTGGAGGCGTGACAGGGCAGGGGGACGCCGGGTTTAAATAAGACCAACATACCGATAACATAATTACTATTCATCAGGAACCCCTGTGTTGATCCTTGTAATGCGACCAGTAGCACCTGCGCTATCTGCGTCATAATTTCAAGCCAATAGTGGATCGCTGGGACGGTGAAAATCTAAATGGAAGGTCCTGTTGATCTCGATAAGAATACATAACAGGATTACGTCGTAATCACCTGACATCAATCGTCCAACCACAGAACTCCATCTCCTCACGTGACCAACAGGTCCTATGTACCAGACTAAAACTAACTACTACGTCGGCGCTACAAGCGCCACATAACAGAAGCACTGGCGTATCCATAGAAACATGGAACTATTACACAAAAAGGGGTTCTCCTGACCAGATCATATAACGGTTCTATCCACAAGCAGATTACCTCTACATCAATATAAGGGCACCATAACAATGACATTGAGCCATACCGAAAAAATATATATATATATATGTGTGTATATATATGTTGGGGAATGTAGGATATATAGATGGATTATATAGATGGGGGTGAATTTCGGCGCATGCTATGTCATGCGGTACCGCAATGAAGGGAGGGGAATCAAGCGGTCACATGTCTGAGGCAGCAAGGCCTGGGGAGGCTTATGCACAACCGCAAACATGTAGAGACAGCGTGACGACACTCAGCAGCCCGCATGACCAGCACGCGCACCACCCCCACCCCCAATGATCTAGCTTATGACATATATATGCAGTAGAGTAAGCTGTTAAACTTTAAATAGATGTTCCATTATTAACACACATTTTCAGCAACTAATCTAAGAAAAAAAAGAATGAGAAGAGAAAATGTCATCTCAGATTATTCTCAATGCCTTCAGGAATCTGCTCAGTTAGTTTCTGAGCACTTTGAAATATAGAGGGATTTCCCCAATGCAACTTTGTATTTCAGGATCTTATCAAAGGAAAACAGTAAATGAAACATAACAAGCCACTACATTAGCATATGAACAGTACAGCTTCTACCCTTATTGTTTTCCATTGTAGATTATAAGCATACTACACATCTGCTATTACTGTAAACTACAATTTTTCCAATTTCAATGGTTTATTTTACAATTTCAGTTCAATTTTTGAGAACTTACATTCACATTTTAATACATACATTTCTTAAAGGTGTTTCCAGGCTTAAGATAAAAGTCTCTATATAATTGCAGATTGCCGAATCATACCACCATTAGCTGTACACACTGTCACTACTCCCCAGTGCGATTCGCATACTTGCGGTCACATACCAACTAGAATTGTTTTGCTTCTCTCAGTGGATGGTCATGATCTGGCAGTCTGCTATCAAATAAATACATTGCAGACCTTTGTTCGCTCACAGACAAATTCCACAGTGAATCTGCAGCATAATCTGCATGTATTCCATGAAGACCAAGTACGGCTATTTCACCATTGCCGCCAGTGCAGCTGCAGAGGGGTTTAGAGAAGAAAAAGGTCCCATGCAGAAGTGCTTTATAATGAGGGTAATCTGGCCTGTTAATTCATTCTAAGTCCCTGATTCACATTATTTTCCATCCTTCAATATATTATTACACTATACATGGAATTAGAATGAATTGAGGAGAGAGGCACAGTGACTGATTCATTTATATTTATTGAGCAGCGGAAATTGACCTTGTTATATTTTGGAGCTGCTGTGATCAGTGTGACAAGACTAGTTGTGGCTGGAAGATGTTGTCATGAAGATTTGACTAGATGAAGTAAAACAGATAATTACTCTGATGAGATGCTTCCGTTAACTTACTGGATATAAATATTTATTCTTTATATATACTGTATCTGTTAAGCTGTATTCACACATTTGTGTGAAATGTCAACGAACTGACAATTTTTTTTTTATCACAAGCTCATAGAGATTCATAGATACATTCAAACATCCATGAAAATCACAGACTAAGGAATGAGATCATAGCATGGCCTATTCTGTTCTGATTTTGAAGATCAGAATCGGACATACTCAATGGGTTTATGTGCTGTTTGGAAAAAAAATTGGGCAACATACCCACACTTCACAGATGCGTGATGGTATAATTATTATTTATAGCACTGTCTCTTATTTTATAGCATCCTCTCTTGTTATATACTGTGCCATCCCTTATTTCATAGCATCTTTTTTACTTATGTACGGCAAGGTCCCTTATCATGTAGCATCCTCTGTTGATATGTATTGTGCCATCCCATTACATATTCTCTTGCTATTTCAGTTAGTAAAAGTGCCCTCCCTTTATTACATGGAGCCCTCTTTTGTTGAATATAAAGTTTAACTGCTGATGGACCATCATCTTCCCAGAAGACCAGTCCATCAGCCTCATTCATTAGAAAAGAAGCTTTCCCATGCCAGTGACTAGCGCTGACGTCACAGAAGCTCCGCTCCGTCATAGTCTGACCCACGCTGAACTCTGGAGCATGGGAAAATGCCAGATCAGTTTTTCCTATTTTTCTCCTCAAAATTTGGGGTGCGTCTTATAATCCGGATCGTCTTATAATCCGCAAAACACTGTAATATCCCCTATCCTGATATATATGATCCCCTCATCCTCATCATGATACACATGGCCCCCTCATCCCTACCCTGGTATGCATGGCCCCCTCATCCCTATCCTGGTATGCATGGATCCCTCATCCCTATCTTGGCAGGAATGATCACACTTATCCCTATACTACTATGTGTAGCAACATCCCTATCCTGGTATGCATTACCTCATCCTCATCCTGGTGTGCAGGGCCCCCATCTCGTCCTATTATGCATGGCCCCATCCCTATCCTGGTATGGCAGGGCCCCCATCTCATCCTAATATGCATGGGCCCATCCTTTCCTTGTATGCATGGCCCCCATCTCTTCCTAGTATGTATGGTCCAATCTCTATCCTGGTATGTAGGGCCCCCATCTCGTCCTAGTATGCATGGCCCATCCCTATTTTGGTATGATTGGCCCCAATTCTCGTCCTGGTATGCATGGCCCCAACCTTATAATTGGCCCCCACCCCCATCCTGGTATGCATGGGCCCATCAGAAAACATTAAAAAGTCATTTTCATTTAATTAAAATATTAATTTCTCTTACGTAGCGGCACACGTGACCACCGGCAGCAGCAGGAAGCCGGTGGCTGAGACTGCACGCTACTGAAGAGCAATGAATACTCACTGCTCTATGCGTGCACAGTCGCGGCGAGTATTCCGGCAGCTGTGCTCTGCTTGTGAGCAGTGCATGACATCCCTGGCATGCGCTGCTTACAAGCATAAAGCGGTTGCTGGCACTGGATTTTGCCCTGGTCAGAATAAAGCCCACAATCCTACTAATAACATGCATGGCAATGCCACCTAGAAGCTATTGCATAAGGGTTTTAATTGAATGTACTGTACATTGTGCTTCACATAAACAGTGATTTCATATAATGCATCAAGATCTGCTTGGATAATCTTTTTGACTATGGTTACGCATTTAATACAGAAATGCACTGGTTGGAAATTATAAATTTCAGTCATGTTGAAAATATGGCCTAGAAGTTTCACAGCTGAGTATTTGACATTTTCTGCTTAAACAACCATTCAGAGCAGATGTAAAGATGAGCAGGAAATGTAATTCTGCTCATTCCATTGACTTGAAGATTGGAATAAATGTATGAGTGTACTAAATAAAACGACAAGCTAACAGTGCAAATGAATTTCTAATGGCAAGTTTTTAGCTCATCTAAGTGCATACAAAATGCAATTGTTGCATATCACACATTTCTAGGACAGATTGAAAATGTATGCCCAGAAAAATAATGAGCTCTAACGACAGAACAGCAGGCACAACGTAAAACCTTTAATTTTCAAGTCTGCTTTGAATATCTGAAAATATCTTCAGCGCTCCAGGAAATACAGTCAATCTGAACATATATTGGTATTTTTTTCTCACTAGTAATCATCTACTATATGAATGCTTCACGACTTTCTGAGCACAATAGAGATCAAAATGCTTTCAGTACTAACCTTTTAACAATAAATGTGAGACCCTTTGCTCTACCATTTCCATTCATTGGGGAATATTCTGCCTTCAAGTTAAAATTCGATTTACCTATGTCCTGACCATTACTGGACTTAATGTTTGAGTAAAGAAACATGGTGCAAAGAAATGTTAACTTTATTAAATGTACTGTATCTCTGCCATATCCAATTTTAGGCTTTAGTCCAACATATACTTAAATGGAGGCAAGTTCACCTTTCATTAGCATTTTAATAAAAATAGATGCTTGGGTAATAAAACTCCTCTAGTGCCACTTAAAGGGTTATTCCCAATTTTAGAAGTTATCATCTAAAGTAGGGGTCCAACCATTGGCACCCATCAATCCAGTGAAAAGGACTCTGCAGAGCCCCTCCTAAATGGAGCTGTGTTCACTCTATTATTTCTCTATGAGACTGCCTGAGCTAGTTGAGCTCAGCTGTTGGACCCCTACCGATCAGCAAAGTATCACCTATTCTATAGATAGGTGATAAAGTCTTAAAATGGGAATAAACCTTTAAAGCATGTTGCTGTAGAGAAAATATTAATAAGTATTTTTACTCTAGTCATAGTAATAGATAACAAAGGTTATTATCAGCGCTAATCCTGAGTCAGCTTTTTACAAATACTGCTCCTACAGCTTTCAAAGAAACAGCGAAGCCAGAAATCTCTTTTATCAATAGGGTTTTGACTCTAGATGCATTAGAATAATAATCTGAAGTATTTATTTTTCTCCAATAGAAAGCACTGAATACTAAAGGGTCAAAGCCTATTGATATGACCAATTAATAATGCTTCCATGTTCCACCCTAATATTAACATCCATTGATAAATTTTGGACTCTGGTGTTAAGTTTACTAAAAGGGATCTTATTCCCCTAAATCATTTAAGAGAAAGAGGAAACTCTGACATTTAGCATATTTTATAGTCTTTAATCCAGAAGTTGAACAAGTCTTTAATTCTGCGACCTCCCTGGTTTTGCCAGAATACAATATTGTCTTGGATCAAAAGTGGGTCTCAGTTCTCTAACATCTCTAAATCCTTAAAAGAAAAATGGAAAGGGTTGTGAAGAACCAGGAGGTATTTTCTTTACCTTAAGTTAAGTGTGTTTCACTGCAACAATCCATATGTCCTATATGCCCATGTTTTCTAATGTTGATTTGCTCAACAAGTATAGAATACTCATTTTTCATTTTGTAAACATTTAGAAACATAATTTTCAACACTTCATGCCTAACCTACATAACATTTAAAAAAAAAAGTTGTTTATTAAAATATAATCTTTCCTTTACAAAATCTTTACAGAAAGTACTATACATTCCACTAGGTATTGTTCTCTGACTATCCAACAAATCCAGATTGATCCATTGGACTGCTATATAGCAAACCACCATTATTTTGGAGACCACATTTCCACTATTTTTTTTTTTTATTTTTACTCACTTATATAGCGCTATTAATTCCACAGCGCTTTATAGGCATTATCGTCACTGTCCTCATTAGGCTCACAATTTAAATTCCCTATCAGTATGTCTTTGGACTGTGGGAGCAAACTGGAGAACCCAGACAAAACCCAAACAAATATGGGGAGAACATACATACTACTTGCAGATGTTCTCCTTGGTTGAATTTGTACCCTGAAACCCAGCACTGTAAGGCTACAGTGCTAACCACTGAGCCACTGTGCAGTCTCTGGACTACTTCAGAGCCCAGGGACAGGTTGCTTCACATCATTACACCTGACGATTAACATTGTAATGTGCTGATCTTAAACTTGTTTGAAGCTGATTAGCCATTTTAAGACGCTACTGATGAACAGCTCTTGACCTTAATTTTGAACGACCTGAGTGCACACCTTTTCTCTATCACTTGGGCTTATAGAGGCAGCTTTTAACTATGTAGTGAGTAATTTTATGTGCCATACACATCACTTGGTGCCCGGCTTTGTCAGTTTGAGTAGTATACAACACTTAGGGGATGTGCTATTGTTAGTACTTGATGCTACCACTTCACATTGATACTTCACTTACAGTTGACTTCACAAAGATATGGTAAAGTAGGCATTTCATAACAATGACACATTTAAAGTCACTAAGGTTAGGTGCACACTGTGCCTGTGCACTTAGTCTACAGCATACGTCAGGAAAAGTGATGAGTGAACGTGCTCGCCACTACTCGTTATTCGCCCGCGTATCACGGTACTCGGTGTACTCGACGAGCACCGAGCATTTCCGGGATTACTCGGCGAGAACTCGGGTCTTCACCCAGCTTTTTTGGCGGACTTTATAGACCCAATCACAATGCAGGGATTGTCTGCCTGGCAATGAAACTCCGCAGCCATCTTTGTTGTGGTTGTGCAGTGATTGGCTGGCCGCACAGCATCATCAGGGACATAAAAGACCGGACGCCGCCCTGCTCAGTGCATTCAGCTCCGGATTGAGATAGTGTAGGAAGAGCTGCTGCCGATATAGGGTCAGAATTGGGGATTTATTAGTTAGTGTGGGGTCTACCATCCTAAACTACTCAAATCCCGCTAAACCAACAGTCCTTCTAAGGACTAATTCTGGAGTATATAGGTTTCAGTGTAAGGTAGGCAGGGTAGTTTACCTCGCTCTATACACATCAGTTCAAGGCCTGCAGACACTGTATGTGTGTATATAGATCATTGCATACATCAAGAGGGTCCATTCCCTTCCTGTGTTCTGGTGCTGATGCTGCTACCTGTAGGATATATTGGCCGTATATAGGTAGCCCCAGATGTAATTGGAATACAGGCCACAAATTTTTTGGTGTGGTATCTCCGTGCCAGCTCATATCTGTGTGTGCTCAAAATTTGGCCAGTTTACGGCGGTTTTCTTTTTTTGTCCTGGGTGAAACTGTACTTATATACAGCACTATTTAGCCAAAAAAAAAAAATTATTTGTCGTAGTGGTATCTCCGTGCCAGCTCATATCTGTACGTGCTCAAAGTTTGGCCAGTGTAGGCCGGTTTTCCTTTATTTTTCCTGGGTGTCATAGACAGTACTGATATACAGCACTAGTTAGCCCACAAATAAAAAAAAACAAGGCACACATTTGTCGTAGTGGTATCGCCGTGCCAGCTGATATCTGTGCATGCTCAAAGTTTGGTTGGTTTTCCATTATTTGTCCTGGGTGTCACAGTACTGATATACAGCACTAGTTAGCCCAAAAATAAAAACAAAAACAGGGCACACATTTGTCATAGTGGTATTGCCATGCCAGTTGATATCTGTGCGTGCTCAAAGTTTGGCCAGTTTACGGCAGTTTTCTTTTTTTGTCCTTGATGTCACAGTACTTATATACAGCACTATGTTGCATTATTTAAAAAAAACAGGCCACATTTTACAGTTGGGTCTATCTCTGACCTGCCTCATGCATCCGTGTGCCAAAAATTGAGGCATTTTATGCCTAAATTCCCTTTTTTGGGCAGCCTGTCACTTTCGTTATATCTAGCACTCTTTTGCATCCACCCAAAAAAAGCAAAAACATATTTTACAGTGTGATATATCTGTGACACGCCTCATACGTCCGTGTGATAAAAATGTGAGAATTTTATGCCGGTACTCCAATGTTTTCCTATTACTCAAGTTATATACAACACTATGTTGCATTATTTTAAAAAACAGGCCACATTTTACAGTTGGGTCTATCTCTGACACGCCTCATACATCTGTGTGCCAAAAATTGAGACATTTTAGGCCTAAATTCCCTTTTTTTGGGCAGTCTGTCACTCTCGTTATATCCAGCACTCTTTTGCATCCACAAAAAAAAAAAAAGAAATTTTTTTTATAGTGAAATATGTCGGTAAAAACATTTGTTTCAAGTTGTTATGGCAGCTTCATGACTGTGTTAAATGCTCCAACTACTACCACCATCATCATCTTCAGCCTAGAGGCAGTCACTGTGCAGATAGAAAGTCTGAGTAGCAGAGAATGAACGCTTAGGCGGTGTTGTACTCTGTATTGTACTCTGTCTCTGTATTACGAAGGCTAAATCTTGATGAAATCATGCCTGGAAGAGCCATAGCAAGATAACATTGAAGATCACGGGGACAGGACTCCCAACTACTGAAGCCTGGTGTTCCTGGGCAAGATTCTGACAAGCCCTCACCTACTAATACTGAACTGGTTGGACTCTGACGTTTAAAAGGAGTCTATGCATTTTCTATAACTGAAGCTAGAGATTTTGACATTTCGTATGCTTTTCCAGAGATGTCAATTGGAGAGTGTGGTGGTTGGAGATATGACTTCTACACCACCACACGAGCTGCCGCCTCTCCACCACCCGAGTTGCCGCACCCACCACCTACTGTCTCTTTCCCATTCTCCTGCAGAATGAAATTCGGCAAGGACAAGGTCCTCTCCCCTCTGTAACAGTCTGTCATTGTAATTTTTTGGAGGGTAAACAATATCTATTATTATGCATATAACCCCTTGTCATGTACAGCACCATGGAATTAATGGCGCTATATAAATAACTAAATAATAATAAAACTATATGGGTGTTTCCACTAGACAATCCATCAAACATGTTATTGAAGGAATTTTTTTTTCTGACAACTCTGTTCAGCTGTGCACAAACTATGTCAACTTGGTAGCTATACCCCAGTGGGTGTTGGCACAGTGTCATTTTGACTACAGTCCCCAGATGTTAAGTAGGTCCTTAATCTCACCTCTACTTCAGCAGCATGATGAATTAATAGGAAAAGAACGTGGTATTGGTATAGCTGTTGTTTTCTTGACAAAGAAACTCAATAACATCAATGAGGTGGTTAGCCGCACATGGAATGGAGAAATAGTAAAGATGACAATTGAGAAGTAGTTTCACATTTGAGGTAAAACACACTTCAACAAGTTGCTTTAACTCTTACAACAATATATTTCAAAGTATTGAAGAAAAAGATGAATATATTGTGAACCAAATAGGTATGAATAATTAATCACACAAATGATGTAACATAATTCTAAACATACACAAGCTATCAGTGGGGAAATTATTTTCCACCAAAATTTTTAAGCATGAGACTAGTGTCATCTTGTGGAATGATATGAGCCACAAAGTCCTGCAAATTGAAAGTGTTCTGGATGTACTGTACAATTTTCTCTAGAAAATTGGAAGTACATGCCTTCTATGCGGCTTGCATTAAAGAACTGATTTGCCAGATATGTACGGAGTCAGGATGACCAGGCTGCGGGTACCTGTGCTGCGCCATGTCCGGAACTGTCAAGGCTGCGTCCCCTGTTTCCCGTCGGAAGGAATAGGGTAATGGACAGGCCCCATTACACCGAAAGAGGGGTCGTGTTCAGATAGGGAATGTGGCCGAAAGCTGAGGGAAAAAAAAGCAAAGCAGGAGTGAGTCCCAAGCTGTGACCATGTGAGCAGCAAGGGGGGCAGTGCACTATGCACCCTAAGCGCCGATGCAGCGGCTACATGCAGCAGACAGACCCAGTGACCTAGAGGCATGGGGCCAGCTTAAGAGAAAGCGGGCAAGACATCAAAGATTTGTGGCGTGGACAAGCAGCGCATAGGTGGCTGAGCAGCATGCTCTGTCCTTAGAGCACTGACGCTGCAAAGGACTTTTTCTGTTGGCTCCCACCACTAAAAGTGGTGCTGCCATTTAGCGAGGCGTTGTGTGACCAGTGACCGCCAGAGAGCGAGGCGCCGTGTGCTCCTTGACTGTGAGTACAGCGCACGTGCGCAGTACAGAGAGCAAGGCAATGCCACGTGTTCTGCGTGGATAACCAATAATTATAAGGCACAGAGGAATGAGAGAGGACGTTGGTATGGTCAGCAAGTTACTCCTTCAGCATTTTCACAAACTTTTCACTCCTTGTGAGATTCCACTGTGCCTCAGGGCCACGGCGATGGGAGGGTCTGAGAAAACTCTCCCCGAACTTTGCCAGTGTTCCACTGCCTCTGCTGGATTGGAGTTGTGTCTCTCTAACCTGCACTCCTTGCTTGGCCAACAAACTGTGACCTCTGCTGCCAGCGTTTTCATATGAGATTTTTTTAATAATTCCACAAGAAGGGCCCTCTGGTCCTCCAACATTTAAGTACACCTGTCTGCCTCTGGAATAAGAGATAGAAAGTTCTCCTGGTAGCGTGGGTTTAGAAGTTTCACCAATCAGTATTGACCGTCACCCAAAATTTTGAGAACGTGAGGGTGACGGGAAAGGCAGTGGAACATAAACTCAGCCATGCGTGCAAGACTGCTAACAGTCAATACTTCCGTGTCCTCACCAAGAGGACGACTGAGCATGGTCTCCTCCTCCTACTTGTCCTCAGGCCTCCTAGACTTTCGACTAACCTCAGTTCGTCAATTGTAAATACATTATTGTAAATACACCCCTGTAGTTTTATCTCCCCCACTTCATTGTAGATTTGAAGTTGTCACGAGTACGATTGTTTTATTTGGGTTTAATCATTGTTACCGTTGTTACTTTGTGCAGATTGTAAGCTGTCACGAGCAGGGTTGTTTTATTTCTGTATAATTATTGTATTATTGTTATCGTTGTTACTTAGAAATGTTGCTTTTCAAAAAGTTAAACTGTAAATATGTTTGCGCTATATAAATAGCTATAAATATTCAGATTAGAACACAGAGAAGCAGGGTGGAGATGTTAATGATTAATTAATGATGGTGTCATTTACACTCACCATCTTGTTGGATTCCTCAAAGTTTTGGACGATGGTACATAAGTCTGACATACATGTCCACTCCTGAGATCTTATGTGTGAAGTCAAAACTGAATACCGACAACCTAGTTGATGCTGGTAGACTAGTCACCAAATGCCCTCTTCTACTCACAAATCCTTTCCAACATCTGCAGTGTAGAGTTCCAACGCCTGGGGACACACCAGTCGGTGAGCCAGAAGCTGCTGAAGCACGGCAAGGACGGATGAAGCTGTAGCTGACTTTCTAAAATGGGTACGCAGAGCATTGTACTTTTCCTAGCAGATCTGGAAGATCTGTGTCGCTTTACTGAAAACATTGACCAATGAGGCTAAGCGCATTTGCCAGGCATGGCACATGTCTGAGCTTGCCTCGCCACAGAGCAGCCACCAGGTTCCAGCCATTATCACACACAACTATACCTGGCTGTGGGTTCAGCGGTGTCAGCCACAGATCTGCCTGCTCTTTCAGAGTTGTCCACAACTTTTCATCATTATGCGTTTTGTCACCTAAGCATATTAGCTTCAGCACAGCCTTTTGCCGCTTTGATGAGGCAGTGCTGCAGTGTTTCCAGTGTTTGACTGATGTGCTACTTTTGGAGATGGAGGCTTAAGAGGAGGAGAAGGAAAAGGAGGAGGAGGTGCAGGAGCTGTAGACTGTGGGGGCAACCCAGATTTGCATAGGGCCCGCAATACTAGGGGTTGGGAGGATGTGCACCATACCAAGGTCAAAGTGGGTCCTGGCTTCCACTATGTTAACCCAGTGTACCCTCAGTCACATGTACCGTCCCTGACCACAAGCACTTGTCCATGTATTTGTGTTTAAGTTGAGTTTCCAAGTAACAGCATTGTGGAGGGCACAGGTAATGTTGTGGGACACGTGCATGTGTAATGCCGGAACGGCACACCGTGAAAAATAGTCCCGCTTGTTCGTGGCCTTGGGGCGATCCTCGACTCTGCCCTCTCTTTCAAGCTACATATCCAAACCCTTGCCTCCTCCAGCCCACTATAACTCAAAAACATTTCCTGGATCCGTACATTCCAAGAAACTTCAAAAATATTTGTGCACAACCTCATGATCTCCCGCCTCGACTAGTGCAATCTTATACTCTCTGGCCTCCCGTCTAGCACTCTTGCACAACTCAAATCTATCCTAAACTCTGCTGCCAGAGTAATCCAACTGTCCCTCCGTTATTCCCCAGCCTCTCCTCTCTGCCAGGACCTTCACTGCCTTCCTATTGCCCATAGGCTATAGTTCAAAAGCCTAACTATGACATACAAAGCCTTCCAGAAACTGTCTCCTCCATACATCTGTGACATCGTCTCCCAATGTCCGACTGGCTCATGACTTATTCAACTCTAACCCAGTGTGCTGTCAGTGAGATGTACTATCCCTGCCCACAAGCACTTGTCCACATGTCTGTGGTTAGGTGCACTTTCCCTGTAACAGCATTGTTGTTGTGGGACACATGCTGGTGTAATTCCGGTACCGCACAACAGGAGAAATAGTGGTGACTGGGGACCGAGTACCTTGAGACGGCTGCCGCCATCAGGTTGTGGAAAGCTTCCATCTCAGCGAACCTAAAAGGCAACATTTCGAGCACAAGCAGACGAGAAATGTGCAAATTAAGTACTGTGGCCTGTGGGGCATTGGCTGGGTATTTCTACTTGCTTTCCAATGACTGGAGTATAGACAACTGAAGGCTGGGCTGGGACAAGGACTTGGACGGGCTTGATGATGGTGCTGGTTGACTGTGGGCAACAACAGGTGCAGAGCTTGAGGCATCTTCACAGGCACGGTGAACTGGGGATTGGCTTGTACGCAAAACAGTGGAAGAAGGAGTGTTGTCACTTGAAGACAGTGTTCCTGGAGCCTGGGGTTCGGCCCACAAAGTCGGGTGCTTTGCTGCCATGTGCCTAATCATGCTAGTGGTGGTCAGGCTGGTAGTTTTGCTACCCCTGCTGATGCGGGCATGGCAAGTGCTGCAAATGGCCTGTTTGGGGTTAATGGCAGAGTCTTTAAAAAATAACCAGACTCGGGAAGATCTAAGAATTGGAATGGAAACTTTCGTCCTGTTGGTGTTACGAGGAACGGATGCGCGCCTTTTGTCTGTGGCCAACACACTGCTTCTTCCTGCCTGTTGGAGTGATATGCCTCCTTCCCCATGTGTGCTGCTGTCCTCGCTCTGCATGTCCTCTTGCCAGGTTGGGTCAGTCACAATGTCATCCACCACCTCGTCTTCCAAATCCGCGCCCTGCTCCTCTCCCTGACTTTCCGGAAATTGTGTCTCATCATCGTCCACTTCCCCATCCCTTGCCACTTGCCTTTCCCATTTTAAATGGACTACTGAAATATTTGAAACGCTCAATACAAATAGTTTTCTTTGGAGAAAAATTATACGTGATCATCAGTATGCCTGCAAAGCGAAGATTTTTTCACCACAGATACAACAGGCATCAGCCTGAGATAACAGACTGTATTAATTTTTTTGGTTATGTTTTTTGTTACTTTTTGAAAACAATAAAAAATGAGTAGAACAAGGCTAGCAGACAGAACTATGCAACGTATGCCTGCGAAGCAAAGATTTTTCCACCACAGATACACCAGGCATCAGCCTGAGATAACAGACTGTATAATTTTTTTTTTTTTTTAGATTAAAAAGACTGCTGGATATAACGATAGTGACTGCCCAAAAAAGGAAAGTTAGGCCTAAAATGCCTTAATTTTTGGCACACGGATGCATGAGGCGTGTCACAGGTTGACTCCACTGTAAAATGTGGCCTGTTTTTTACAATAATGCAACATAGTGCTGTATATAAGTAATGTGACACCCAGGACAAAAAAAGAAATGTGGCGTACACTGGCCAAACTTTCAGCACGCACAGATATGAACTGGCATGGAGATACCACACCGAAACATGTGTGGCCTGTATTCCAATTACATCTTGGACTAGCTATATACGGCCAATATATCATACAGGTAGCAGAAGCAGCACCAGAACACAGGAAGGGTATAGACCCTCTTGATGTATGCAATGATCTATATACACACATACAGTGCCTGCAGGCCTTGCACTGATGTGTATAGAGCGAAGTACACTCCCCTGCCTACCTAACACTAGAACCTATATACTCCGGAATTAGTCCTTAGAAGGACTGTTGGTTTAGTTGGATTTGAGTAGTTTAGGATGGTAGACCCCACACTGACTAAGAAATTGCCAAATCTGACGCTATCTCGGCAGCAGCTCTCCCTACACTATGTCAATCCAGGGCTGAATGCGGCGAGCAGGGCGGCGTCCAGTCTCCTATACCCCTGATGATGCTGTGCGGCCAGCCAATCACTGCACAACTACAACAAAGATGGCTACGGTGTTTCATTACCTGGCAGACAATCCCTGCATTTTGATTAGGTCTGTAAAGTCCGCCAAAAATGCTGGGTGGAGACCTGAGTTCCCGCCGAGTAATCCCGGAAATGCTCGGTGCTCGCCAAGTTACTCGGGCGAGTAACGAGCAGTGGCGAGCACGTTCGCTCATCACTAATGATAATGGATTTGATAGTGCTTTGTTTGGGGTGATCATCACAAATTGAGATATTTTTTATAGCCGGGTGATCATCACAAATTGAGATATTTTTTATAGCCTAACCCTGACCTGTACGTCTCAACAACTTTGTCCCTGACTTGTTTGGAGATTTCTTTGGTC
>VIAB01002794.1:59137-77303 GCA_009801035.1 Oophaga pumilio | reverse complement strand
GAAAAAAAAAACAAGTTCACATTACCATCCTTTTGCCCCATTAAGCATAAAATAATTAAAAATACATATTTAATATATCAAAATATAAAGTAAATTAATACAATTGTTAAACAGCATAGCGAGAAAAATTAAATGCCAGAATTAAGGTTTTTTGGCCGCCACAACATTGTAATAAAATGCAATAAGAGGCGATTAAAAAAAATTGCATCTACCTCAAAATGTTATAAATAAAGACATCAGCTCATGGTGCAAAAAATAAGCCCTCAATCCCAATAAATGACAACATTATGGATCTCGTAAAATGGTGAAAAAATCAAACTTTTTTTACTTATAAATTTCTGCTTTTTTTAATCAATTAAATTAAAAAAAACTACTATACATGTTTGGTATCCGAATACTCGTGACCCATATTGCCCTGTCAATTTTACCATACAATGAAAATAGTTAATAAAAAACTCAAAAGCAATTGTTAGATCACACTTTTTTTGGAACGCTTGGAAGTTTTTTTATCACTTTCCAGTGCATTACATCCCAGTAGATCAGTGATCTCACACTAGAACACTCCAAGGAGCTCTTTACATCATCATTTATTAATTGTGGCCTCTTACCCTGCATGTTCCACCAGGGACAAGTGGACATGCTGTTTAGTGATGCACAAAACTGAGAGAAGCAATGGTCACAAGAAGATGAAAGCGGGGAATGGTAATTTTTTTCTAAGGAGGTAGATTATGATGAGACACAGTTGCCAATAAGTCATCTTCTTGTTAAGTCACCAAGTTAAGCGGATCAGTATGCGGTGGTGGAAGACGAAGTGGTGGATGATGATGTCACTAACCCAACATAGGAAACTATCATGCAGAGCAAGGACAACAGCGCTGAGGGGGAGGGGTGGGCAGCCTGGCACTCTGTAAGTGCATCACAGAGGGACAAGCCCTAATAGAAAGGTATATCTTGTCACGGCTGATGGGCTCTCAAGAATTGGCCAATGCGTGCACTAAGTACCTTCATTTTACAAGTATATTCTATATAGCAGTAATGCAGTCCAAATGTCATATATTTATTGTTTGCATACATCCCAGCATATACAGTGTGCCACTGTATTATTTGGCTTGTATATCATGCAATCATAGCAGACTACACCTGTTCACATTTGGTTTATTCTGTGTCCAGGTGCTGGTCAGTTTTTTTTATTTTTTTGTAGTAACGTATTTTTCAGACCATAAGACGCACTTTTTTCCCAAAAATTTTGTAGGGAAAATGGGGGTGCGTCTTTTGGTTGCAATATACTTACAAATCCTGTGGCGGCAATCCCAATGCAGCCTCCCTGTGCTCTGTGGTGCGGTGGTGTCAGGGCTCTGTGGTGTGGCTGCAGCGGGGCTCTGTGCTGCGTGGTGGCTCCGTCGGCATTTCGTCAAAGCCTGAAAGCCCCCCGTGGCTTCAAAAAAGATGGCTGCCGAGAGCGGCGCATACTCAAATTCAAATCTCGGCAACGATATCTCATCCCGAGATCTCGTCTCCTAAGATCTCGGGACAAGAGCTCGTTGCAGAGATCTGAATCTGAGCAGTGGCCATCTTTCCTGAGGCCCCTGGCAGCCATCTTTCCGGAGGCCTCCACATCACAGCAACAGAGCTGCGGGGGGCTTTCAGGCTTTGATGAAATGCCGACAGAGCCCCCCACGCAGCATAGAGCCCGGCTGCAGCCACACCACAGAGCCCCGAAACCACTGCACCACAGAGCACAGTGAGGCTGCATTGGGACCGCCGCCACTGGACCGTCGCCACAGGATTTGTAAGTATATTGTGACCAGAGCACAGCCACCCCACAGAGCACCCCTGCTATACAGAGCACCACCACCGCACCAGCATGGACCACCGAACGACCCCTGTGACCACTCCTCTACCTATGCTGATCCCTTCGCTGGTAAGCTGAATTCGGACTGTAAGATGGACCCCCATTTGACACATTATTTTTTTTCCCTATTTTCCACCCCAAAATTTGGGGTGCGTCTTATGGTCCGGTGCGTCTTATAGTCCAAAAAATACGGTATATTATTGAAGGCTTTGACTACATCTTTTTCTGACCTAGCACTCATCTAATCAGTCTAGGGCTGTTTTTAATTAGCACTGGATCCTACCTGCTCTTTAAATTTATAGGCTTTTGGCCCAGGAGAAGCAAGTTTGATACATATTAGATTTAGAGTCTCATGAAGGAAACACACTTGCTTTATTCAGTATTGAGGTGCTAATCAGTTTTTGTAGATAGATAGATAGATAGATAGATAGATAGATAGATAGATAGATAGATAGATAGATAGATAGATAGATAGATAGATAGATAGATAGACAGATAGGTGATTCAATAAATTCATTGGGCCTTTCTTGTTGTTCGCTTTTTTGCCACCATTGCTGCTATAGTGTTAGTTCTCAGGCTGCTGTAACCACAGGTCCTCTTTAAATTTATAGACACTGAAGAACATAAAAAAATGCATTTGATGTTAAGTGCTACTTCAATTGTAATTCTAGCTAGCGATATTCTTAATAACTGCAATTACCTATATACAAAAGAACGTCCTTAAGAACCGTGGAAAATGTGTTATAAATATAGATTTTTATTCCACTAATGGCAGATTCCAAACCCAGTTTGATGTAAGAGTTTGTATAGATGAAAAATAGGTAACATCTACAAACTAAAAGCAAGAAAAGAGTATATTGATTGAGTGATAACAAACATTCTTGTCTCACCAAGGAAATTCAGC
The DNA here is from genome assembly GCA_009801035.1 of Oophaga pumilio. Taxonomy (NCBI): domain Eukaryota; kingdom Metazoa; phylum Chordata; class Amphibia; order Anura; family Dendrobatidae; genus Oophaga; species Oophaga pumilio. Next base: position 74,547 of record VIAB01002794.1, on the reverse strand, counting down.
AATTTACATGATTACCCTTTGTGTTGAATCATCAACCTTTGTTACTTGAAATCCTCAGTTTTACATGTAACTACATATCGATATGAAGCTTACCTGCAATGTCCAATCAGACTTACAATATTACAGTTTTATTTGGTTTCATGTTTTTTCTTTATGTTACATTATTATTAGATTCTTTCATCCAGGCACCGACCACTGCAGCAAGCTACTTTGTTTTAATAAATTCCATTCATTTTTATAGGAGTTTAAGAAATTGCATAGTTCAGCCATTGTTTCCATAGTCATAGTTTCAGTTGTTTCCAGAGCTTCAACTCTAGTGGTAGACAGCTGGACAGAGATATTCCAATCTTAGCCATGAAAAGCTGAATTAGAAATAACCTTTCAACGTCTTTGCCCACTCTGATGTCACTGTACAGCTGTGCTCAAAAGTTTACATACCCTGGCAGAATTTTTGCTTTCTTGGTCTTTTTTCAGAGAATATGAATGAAACACCAAGACTTTTCCACTCATGATTAGTGGTTGGGTGAAGCCACTTATTGTCAAACTACCATGTTTTCTCTTTTTAAATCACAATGACAACCCAAAACATCCAAATGACCCTGATCAAAAGTTTACATACCCCATTTTTTAATATCATGTATTGCCCCCTCTAACATCAATGACAGCTTGAAGTCTTTTGCAGTAGTTGTGGATGAGGTTATTTATTTTCTCAGATGGTAAAGCTGCCCACTCTTCTTGGCAAAAAGTCTCCAGTTCCTGTAAATTCCTGGGCTATCTAGCATGAACTGCGCACTTGAGATCTCCCCAGAGTGGCTCAATGATTTTGAGGACAGGAGACTGAGATGGCCACTCCAGAACCTTTACTTTGTTATGCTGTAGCCAATGACAGGTCGACTTAGCCTTGTGTTTTGTATCGTTGTCATGATGGAATGTCCAAGTACGTCCCATGCGCAGCTTCCGGGCTGATGATTGCAAATTTGCCCTAAGTATTTGCTGATAACGTACTGCATTCATATTTCCTTCAACTCTAACCAAGTTTCCTGTGCCTTTGTAGCTCACACATCCCCAAAACATCAGCGATCCACCTCCGTGCATTACAGTAGGAATGGTGTTCCTTTCATCATAGGCCTTGATGACCTCTCTCCAAATGTAACGTTTATGATTGTGGCCAAAAAGTTCAATATTGTTCTCATCACTCCAAATTACCTTGTTCCAGAAGTTTTGATGCTTGTTTCTGTGCTGTTTTGCATATTGTAGGCAAGATACTTTGTGGCATTTGTGGAGTAATGGCTTTCTTCTCGCGACTCGACCATGCAGCCCATTTTCCTTCAAGCGCCTCCTTATTGTGCATCTTGAAACACCTGCACCAATAGATTTCAGAGAGTCCAGTATTTCAGCTGATGTTATTTGTGAGTTTTTCTTTGCACACCGTAGTTGTGGACAAAAATTTTGTTGGTCTACCTGACCATGGTTTTGTTTTTACAGAGCCCCTTATTTTCCATTTGTTAATCACAGTTTGAACGCTGCTGACTGGCATTATCAATTCCTTGGATATGTTTTTGTATCCCTTTCCTGTTTTATACAGTTCAACTGCCTTTTCCCGTAGATCCATTGACTATTCTTTTGCTTTCACCATGACTCATAATCCATAAATGTTAGTGGCTGGATGAAAGATGCAAGAGTCTGTCTGGATCCCAGAAACTCACTCAGCTTTTTTATGTACACACACTGATTACAAGCAAAAAGGTCACAGGTGAGGATGTTACCTTTAGTAGCCATTGAAACCCTTTTGTGTCAACTTCTGTGCATGTTATCAGGCTGAAATCAACAGGGTATGTAAACTTTTGATCAGGGTCATTTGGATGTTTTGGGTTGTCATTATGATTTAAAAAGAGAAAACACAGAAGTTTGACAATAAATGGCTTCACTCAACCACTAACCATGAGTGGAGAAAAAGTTTTGGTGTTATAATTCATATTCTCTGAAAAAAGGCCAAGAAAGCAAAAATTCTGCCGGGGTATGTAAACTTTTGAGCACAACGCTAACTCTGGAACACTTCAACAGATTCCACTGATTTTGAGACTGTTTTTTATGACATATTGTACTTCATGTTAGTGGTAAAATGTATTCGATATAACTTGCGTTTATTTATAGAACAAATGAAATTTTACAACAATTTTAAAAATTTTGCAGTTTTCAAACTTTTTATTATTGCACCCTTAAATAACAGTTTTGTCACACAAGATAATTCATAAATAATATTCCCACTTGTCTACTTTACATCAGCACAATTTTGGAAACAATATTTTTTTTTGTTAGGATATTATAAGGATTGAAAAAGTTGACCAGCGATTTCTCATTTTTCCAACAAAATTTATAACACCATTATTTTAAGGACCACATCTCATTTGAAGTGAAAAACCACATTCAAGAAGTTTATTAACCCTTCAGGTGCTTCACAAGAACTAAAGCAATGTGGAAGGTAAACATTTTTAATTTAATTTTCTCCTGAGTACATCGATACCCCATATGTGGGGGAAATCCACTGTTTTGGAGCATTGCAGGGCTCAGAAGGAAAGGAGCATCATTTGACTTTTTGAACACAAAATTGTCTGGAATCGATGTTGGGTACCATTTCACGTTTGGAGACCCCTTGATATGCTTAAACAGTGGAAAGCCCCCCACAAGTGACCCCATTTTTTAAACCGCACTTGCGCTCAACACTAGCCATCATATCGTTATCATTTTTTTTAGTTTTGAAAAAAACACAATTCTAACTCCAACCCTAACACATTCCTATCCCCAACTCTAACCCTAACACAACCCTAACCCCAACACAACCCTAACCTCAACCCTAACCCCTAACCTTAACACAACACCTACCCTAACTCTAACCCTAAACCATCATGTTAACACAACCCCAACCCTAGCACAACCCTAACCTCAACCGTAACCCTAACACAACTCTAAACCCAAAGCCTAACGCTAGCACAGCCCTAACACAAACCTAACCACAGCACTAACACAACCCTAACCACAGCCCTATCCCCAACCCTAACCCTAAACCTTACTGTAAAGAATGTAAAACAAATTTTAAAAATGTATTTTATTATGTTTATCTAACTCAGGAAGTGACAAAGGGGTGTTTGATTTACTATTTTTTTTATTTTGATCACTGTGATAGGATTTATTAGAATGATCAAAAGGAGCCAATAGGAAAAATTTCCTATTGTTGCCGGGTACCGGCCGGCAGATCTCGGCATGCGCACTGCGTATGCACATGCCAATTTCTTCCAGGAAGATGACGCAGAGGCCCGGGTATGGCGGAGGAACTGGGGGAGGCTTGGGGGACCCCATTTCTCTTTTCTCTGATATGCTAGATCATATCAGAGGATAGAGAAATTGTAATGGTAAATCGGACATCACGGGACAGGGGACTGTAAAAAACCATCCCTGATCATGTTCTCCAGGATCTCGGCTACACCCGGTAGCCAAGGCCCTAGAGATTTTCCATCGCTGGGGGCGCTATACCGTTATTTCTCAGCACCATTAAAAAGCGACGCTGAGGAATAAGTACCCTTAACTGCCACCGTTAAAGGCTTATTGGCAGTCGTTAAATGGTAAGTTTAAATGATAACTTCAGTTATGCAATCTTTTCCAATATCTATAGTCACACACAACCTTACCAATTCCTGCATATGTAGGAGCTCATTCAGCCAAGTGTATAATTGGTCACGACCACACATCAACCCATTCTAGCCAAAGTGCCAGTGCGGAACAATGGTCTGTGTGGAAAAGATCAAAGCATGCGCTACTTTTCTCCATTTTACAGAGCATAATAATGTATGCAATATAAAGGCAACTCTTGCACCTGTCTGCAATGTGCTTGTGGTCATGACTAGCCTGATTGTCGATACAACTATCTGGACCCAGATAATAAATATTTTGTGCCGAAATTCCATTTTTTTAAACAATGTAAATAATATACTAGTGAAATTAAAGCTAATATTAAAATTGTATCTTTTTTTTTATTTAAATTGCACTTCTGACAATCTGTCTGTGGATTTGCTAGTAGAAGCATCAGAGTCCTAGCTCAACACAATCTTCAAAACTTTGGTCTTGCTGGCAGATGTAATAGAAACACGAGAGCTGAAGAGATCACTACTAATTATTTTACATGCCAGGATAGCAAGACCATGACGCTGAAGAAAATTTCTTGTGTCAGATGTACAATCAGAACATTTTTAGAGTTCATTTTTGATCATTCTAATCTAGGTTTGGAGCAAAAGTGTTTATCTAGTGTGGGATTAGGAAGGAGATCTCATGTACTTTTTTCTAAATAGGTTTCCATAGTTTTTGATGATGATTCTTTCAGAATGCTCTAACATGGACTAAAGCAGTGTTTCTCAACTCCAGTCCTCAGGACCCACCAACAGGTCATGTTTTCAGGATTTCCTTACTATTGCACAGGTGATAATTTTATCACCTGCTCAAGCATTAATTCCATCACCTTTGCAATGCTAAGGAAATCCTGAAAACATGACCTGTTGGTGGGTCCTGAGGACTGGAGTTGAGAAACACTGGACTAAAGACTAATATAGTAGTATATTAACCAAAGGGTTAAAGGAGATTTCTTGAGTTGTGGTCCTTCTTTTTCCTTATAGTTGTGTTTAGAAATGATTTTCAAATTGTGCTCAAGTGAAGTAATGCCAAAATTAATTTCACAGAGTTGATATGGAAATTTGGTCTCCTAGCATAGCAATAAAAAGGGAACTTTATTTAGAATTGGTTACAATTTAAAAAAAAACAATAGCTAAAGGGAAGAGATAAGAAAAATTTGTGCATGAAATTGAGAGAGAGAGCACTGTCCTGTTATAAAAGAATGCACTATTTAAGTCAGAGTTCTGGTTCAGTCATGTGGCCCATGTGCATGACCATATCAAAGAATGTTTCACACCAGTAATAATTAAGCAGTGCACAAGAAAAATATTAATGTAATGTAAAATATTTAATTAAATAAATTTGCTTCTTTCTCTTTATCCACTTTTCAGCGGTTTATTTTCTCTCTGCACTGATGTTTTACACTCGACAACTACTTAAGTCTGCCTACAAATCTGTCTTCAACAAGACATTAAATTCTACCTGCTGCCCATAAATATTTATGGAGAAGGTGGGGGAAGAAGCATGGGAGAGAAAAGAGCAGTGCACACAAAAAGACACTTCTTAAACCTCTAGTACAGAGAGAAAAACTGCTAAAATGCAGAATAATAGTTATATAATGGCCAGAATAGTGTTATTTTCTTATATATAGCACACAGATTACATCTAGAGATGAGCCATGCTTCCAAAATTCTAATTCTTGAAATTCAATTGAATTCAGAGGGTATATTTAATACATAAATTTGATATCAAGCAAATTTCTCTTAAATGGGTTAAACAAACATCTTATACTCAGTGACCATTCTTCAATGCCCTGAAGACTCAAGGTAACCAATTAACATACAAGGTGCCAAAAGTGTAAAAATTAACTGCAGAAAATGATAAAAGTGCCAACTTTTATAAAAACATGATTGTGCTTATTACTTAATAACCTGCGGCAGCATAACACAAGCTTCACAGACAAAAGGCTGCTGATCTCTTCCTTTTAAATATAAATTGATGATAAAAAATAATGAAAAACACTTATAAGTTTTTTTCTTCTTGAATCTCGAATTCCTGGGATGTTTTTTCAGAATCTTAAGTCCTCTTTAGTATTTTTTTTTTATATTCCTTCAACATAAATATCTACCCCTGTGATTGTGCACTGGTTTGCTGCTTATATTATTAAGTAGTCAGGATTGTACAGTCCCTTAGCAATATTGTAAATGATTCATGTAAACACTGTATATAGTATAAAATATTGTTGGTAAATTTACATAAATAGTAGTAATAATAATCTTTATTTCGATAGTGCCAGCATGTTCCACCGCACTTTATAGTTCAAAGAAGAAATAAAGCATCTCTTTTCCTAAATAAAAATGTTAAAAAATATTGTATTACACTGTACATAATTATTCTAGCTGTGTAATGTATAAATTAGACTGCATCACAGTTATTTTTAACTCTGAATTAAAATCATAAGATGTAGCTTTTGAAGAAATCCATAATTAAATGCTTTCAACAAACTGATTGCACAGGTGCCAGAACATAAATCTCAATTTATATATAATTCTTTTTCTTATCTTTTAGACAACACATCATGCTATTCATCATAGTAAAAAAAAATACAGACAAAAAAATAAAAAAATATAGCATAGATATGTGTGCACGTGTGTGTTCAAAATTGTAACTTAAGAAACGCTAAATACACCTATTCTATAGAGAATGATGAATGCTGCCTATCTCTAAGTGCTCTTTCAGACGTTAGAGTGTCTGGTACGTTTGATGACAGTTTTCACATGTACCGAAGACACACACGTAGACCCATTCAAGTGATTCCAAGACCCATTCAAGTGAAACATCCGTGTGTCATTAGTGTGACACATACCGATGCCTGGGAAGCAGCGGTATAGTTAGCATTTTTCCCCGGTGCCAGGTGCTGAAGACCGCTCTCATCTTTCTCCCCTACTCGGGCTGTGAACAGGCCTAAGGCAGTGCTCCACAACTCCAAAACTCAAAATCCAATGTGGTAGTACAACTCACGTGGCAGTATTCGGAGATAGAAAAAAATGGAAACACTGTCTCTTTAAATCCTCATTGGTTTATTATAAGGCAGCATAAACCAACACGAGGGGAAAATGAACTCAGCCTTTCTGGCTAAAACAGGAAAACAATAAAGAAAACAAAATGCTGCAACACAGTCCATACGTTGCTGGTGGCACCCCTCTCTGGAGCAATACCGGTTCAGTCTTTCGTCCACACAAGACACCAAATCACTGGGGACTCCTCTCTCCAGTCTTGCTGAACACAGACTGCCTGTAGAGTCCATTTATTTAAACCTGTGTCTTTCCATCATGTGACTGACCACATGTTCATGATATCACACAGGTCCTGGCAGCTCTGCAGGAGGAGATAAAGTGGACATTCTCCCACCTGCTCTGTGACGGTCCACATGAAACAAGACCATTATGCAACTTTAACTTAACCCTCACAACACGTAGTGTGCTGGAAGGACATACTCTGGTTTCATATCATTGATGCTATTAAGCACAGTGACACATATCTCCCCTCTATTACCTTACCAGTGACTTTGTCACACCACCAATAAATCATGATTTCAGGATTTCCAGTCACCTGGGCAGTACTGAGGAAATTTTGAAAACATGATCTGTTGATGGGTTGTGGACTGGAGTTGGGGGACACTGATCCAACGGTTCATATACGGTCATGTGAAGGCTGTTTCTGCTGTACAACTACACTGTGTGCAGAATTATTAGGCAAGTTGTATTTGAGAGTATTCTTTTTATTATTAAACAACAACTATGTTCTCAATCAACCCAAAAGACTCATAAATATCAAAGCTTAATATTTTTGGAAGTTGGAGTGTTTTTTTTTAGATTTGGCTATCTTAGTAGGATATCTGTTTGTGCAGGTAACTATTACTGTGCAGAATTATTAGGCAACTTAATAAAAACCAAATATATACCCATCTCACTTGTTTATTTTCACCAGGTAAACCAATATAACAACACAAAATGTAGAAATAAACATTTCTGACATTCAAAACCAAAAAATAAAAAATCAGTGACCAATATAGCCACCTTTCTTTACGATGACACTCAAAAGCCTTCCATCCATAGATTCTGTCAGTTGCTTGATCTGTTTACAATCAACATTGCCTGCAGCAGCCTCCAAAGCCTCCCAGACACTGTTCCGAGAGGTGTAATGTTTTCCCTCCCTGTAGATCTCACATTTTATGAGGGACCACAGGTTCTCTATGGGGTTCAGATCAGGTGAACAAGGGGACCATGTCATTATTTTTTCTTCTTTTAGACCTTTACTGGGCAGCCACGCTGTGGAGTATTTGGATGCATGTGATGGAGCATTGTCCTGCATGAAAATCATGTTTTTCTTGAACGATACCGACTTCTTCCTATACCACTGCTTGAAGAAGGTGTCTTCCAGAAACTGGCAGTAGGTCTGGGAGTTGAGCTTCACTCCATTCTCCACCCGAAAAGGTCCCACAAGTTCATCTTTGATGATACCAGCCCATATCAGTACCCCACCTCCACCTTGCTGGCGTCTGAGTTGGAGTGGAGCTCTCTGCCCTTTACTGATCCAGCCTCGGGCCCATCCATCTGGCCCATCAAGAGTCACTCTCATTTCATCAGTCCATAAAACCTTAGAAAAATCAGTCTTAAGATATTTCTTGGCCCAGTTTTGATGTTTTATCGTATGTTTCTTGATCAAAGGTGGTCATTTTTCAGCCTTCCTTACTTTGGCCATGTCCCTGAGTATGGCACACCTTGTGCTTTTTGATTCTCCAGTAACGTTGCAGCTCTGAAATATGGCAAAACTGGTGGCAAATGGCATCTTAGCAGCTTCACGTTTGATTTTTCTCAATTCAAGGGCAGTTATTTTGCACCTTTTTGATCAACACGCTTCTTGCGATCCTGTTGGCTATTTGCCATGAAACGCTTGATTGTTCGATGATCACACTTCAAAAGTTTGACAATTTCTAGACTGCTGCAACCCTCTGCAAGACATCTCACAATTTTTGACTTTTCCGAGTCCGTCAAATCTCTCTTCTGACCCATTTTGCCAAAGGAAAGGAAGTTGCCTAATAATTAAGTACACCGTATATCGGGTGTTGATGTCATTAGACCACACCCCTCCTCATTACAGAGAAGCAAATCACCTGAGTTACATAATTGGCAGTTGGCTTTCAAGCCTATACAGCTTGGAGTAGGACAACATGTATAAAAAGGATGATGTGATCAAAATACTCATTTGCCTAATAATTCTGCACACAGTGTATGTCTGATTTTATAAAAACACATAGAGAGCTTTTTATCATAGCAAGCTCTATTCTATGCCATATGTGGCACACTGTACATTGTGCAGCTTCATACTAGGGTGCCATATCTCTTGTTGCTCCCGCGCTCATTTCAGACACGCCAGTCTAGAATACTGGATCAGGATTTGACCGCACACAGACCAGGGTACAATGTTCAGACACTGGCTGTTCACAGGCCAGGGGATGAGGTTTAGGCACTGGCCGCTCTGGGACCAGGGGACTTAGGGAACAGGACTGGCTGCTCCAGGACAAAGGATCTATGGATAAATGACTGGTCACACTGGGACCAGAGGACACTGGCAATAGCGCTACACAGGTCACTCTACCACCAGAAAGTAGGTGCCATTGTTGCAACTGTTTTTTCTTTCGTTTGTTGGCATCTTATCTTACACCACTGCTGCTACATCAATTCTTACACTGCTGCTTAAAACACGGCTGCTTACACCACTGCTCCTGCCACCACCAATCTTGTAGATAATAATAATAATCTTTATTTTTATATAGCGCTAACATATTCCGCAGCGCTTTACAGTTTGCACACAATATCGTCGCTGTCCCCGATGGGGCTCACAATCTAGATTCCCTATCTGTATGTTTTTGGAATGTGGGAGGAAACCGGAGTACCCGGAGGAAACCCACGCAAACACGGGGAGAACATACAAACTCCTTGCAGATGTTGTCCTAGGTGGGATTCGAACCCAGGACTCCAGCGCTGCAAGGCTGTAGTGCTATCCACTGAGCCACCGTGCTGCCCCCAGCAGCATATCTAATTGTCATTGCCCATGGGTTCATTTTGAACAAAGCCAACCATTGTGTAGTAGTTCGGATTGTAGCTGGTTTTGGTTTAGCTTCCCTGTTCACTATGAAATTATGTGCACATAAGTCTAAGATTGCTGTAAACCCATTGCATCTGCATGTTGTCAGCTCTTGGGCATGAGTATTTGTGTGTGTACTTGTAGTTATAGAATATGTGTTCTTTGTGATTATGATATGCACAGGGCACTTATGCATGCTTGTTTCTGGCAAACATGTCTGTGTATGTATGCTGTAAATAAGAAAAAGTATTTATGTTTGACTGTATACAGTGAGTGTGTCACAGAGTGACTGTCATGATGTAATGCAACCCAATGGATGGTCGGTCAGCTAACGGCAAAACACACAATCGGGATGGAATAACGGGGAGGAAGGCCCTACCAATAGGGAATGAGGAAGAGTCACCACCTGAGCTCAAACCTGAGCCTGTCCCTGCAATCCCCTAATGCCCTATGCAGGTCCTTCCCCCTGCCACAGTCAGGATATCTCATCCCTAATTGTCAGCTATAACTGCCATGGCTAGTGCACTGGCCGGCAAGTAGCACTAGCCTTACCTCTGCAGGTAATAAACACAGTGGGAAGTGACAGACACCAAAGGGATAAGGCAGCAATAACACCACATTTAGCTTTATCTGCTGCAAAGCACAGCACAGCAGATTAAAGGCACCAGAAAAGCGAAGTCAGCAGAAGCACCACTGCACCCAGATAGCTCTTTACTCCAGCTTGGTCACTGCAGATTGCTCTAACACCGACAGTCAGCTGATGCATCAGGTGACCTTTTAAAGGATGGTGGGTGTGGTCACCACCCACATCAGCTGACCTAGCAGCAATGCAATTACACCAGCTTGCCAGCGGGGAAAAACTGACATTTAACCCCCACTGGCCTGAAAGGAAAAAAGGTTTAACTCAATGGAACCAGATCTGTCACAAATCTAAAAATGGATTGTGACAGTACCCCCCTTTCATTGAGGGGTCCCTGGGCCCTCAACACTGGAGCTCACCAGAAAATGACATACGGTGAGGACGCCTCAATCCACCAGAGTTCACCTCTGCAGTCACCTGACCCTCAGGTTTACGGCGGATGCAGCCCAGTGGAGGTGATAATAACATAGGGTCCAGATGCGCCACAAATCTCCAGAGTGCCAACCTGTGGAATGTGTTGTGTACATGCATTACTAGGGGTAATTCCAGCTGGAAATGGAAAGTCCGTTGGCCGATAATGGCCGACACCTGATACAGCCCGATCACCCTAGAATTCCAGGTCCCAGTAGCAAACTTCCATCTGATGTTTTTGGTGGAGACCCACACGTACTCGTTCACACACAGGTCCGGACCTGAACGTTTATTGCCTCACTTGCACGTTTGCCGCAAGATGGTGCACTCTTTAAGGAACTGACAACAGAGGCGTCCCCCTGTGTCACTACACTCACACACCCACTATGCACAGAGGGAACCACCACCCTCCCTTGACCCCTCCTCCTAAGAGGACTCCGACACTCAGGGTTAACTTGTGGTGAGGGTTGAGTCTTGCTCCTACTCCCTGGCAGCACCTCTGCTGCCCCCCACTGGAGAAGAGCTGGTAGGTTGTAGAAGGACGGAAGAGATCGCAGCTCATGGGCAGCAGTCCCTACACAACTGGTCCCAGCTGACTATTTCCCTGGACCGCCAATCTATGACAGGGTTGTGTTTTTTCAACCATGGGAGGCCTAGAACGATAGGGGTTGGCATACCCTCCAGAAGCACCACTGAACCCAGAGAGCTCCTTATTCCAGCTTGGTCACTGCAGATTGCTCCAGCACTGACATTTAACCCCCGCTGGCCTGAAAGGAAAAAAGGTTTAACTCAATTGAACCAGATCTGCCACAAATCCAAAAATGGATCGTGACAGTGTGTGTGAGAATGCATATATGCTAGTACTTCTGTGCATGTATTTAGGTAATGAGGGGGCTATGTGTGGTGCGCATATTTATGCATAAATGTACATAGTAAGTGTTCATGTATGAAAGCATTTATGCATTAAAAAGAACGTGCTAGCTTGGAAATGCAATCTATGAGTAGAATGTTAGAGAAGGAGCTAAGCAGATTGATATAGAGGGTTGACATAAAATATTTAGTATAACTTTGGATAGATTGACAGTTGCATATGTGTGCACACTTATACAGCGGCACTTATCAGTCACTTCTAGACAACAGAATAGGATTTCCCAACTACTCTACTAATTAACGTCATAGACAAAACCAGAGAAACAGTGTTGGAAATTTATGTGCGACTCAGATGACTAACACAACAATATAGCCTATAGATGGCAAGACCATTATCCAACACAATCAAGAGGATTTTCTCGCAGGTACAAAACTTCAAGAGATCCAATGGATTACTCTGCAACAAGGTCTGACAGCGACTAGATGGGGGTACTTCGTTAACATAATTTTGATCGAAAAAATGGAAAAGCCTTCCCACCACATCAATGTGACTCTATTCAGGATAGTCCTTTTTTTCATTAAAATGATGCTAACTACAGTTGTGCTCAAAAGTTTACATACCCAGCAAAATTTTTGCTTTCTTGGCCTTTTTTCAGAGAATATGAATGATAACACAAAAAACTTTTTCTCCACTCATGGTTAGAGGTTGGGTGAAGCCATTTATTGTCAAACTACTGTGTTTTCTATTTTTAAATCATAATGACAACCCAAAACATCCAAATGACCCTGATCAAAAGTTCACATGCCCTGGTGATTTTGGCCTGATAACATGCACAGAAGTTGACATAAATGAGTTTGAATGGCTACTAAAGGTAACATCCTCTCCTGAGACCTGTGACAAATGCCAGGAAAATTGTTCAGGATGCAAAGAAAAACCCACAAATAACATCAGCTGAAATACTGGACTCTCTGAAACCTAGCGGTGTGTCTGTTTCAAGATGCACAATAAGGAGGAACTTGAAGAAAAATGTGCTGCATGTTAACTAAGCACTCTGTATTATTGTCATGCACTATTGCTATTTATTTACTGCAGGGTACTTGCTTATTTTGCTTTTATCTTAGATTTTGAATCTTTTTTTACCACAAAACAGTCTGCTCAGCTATTTCTGCCTGCATGTTCAATATAGCCCATTCCCAGTAAAGGGAACCAGACAGCAGAATAACGCTGCCCAAATAACAGGCAGAAACAATTAGACTATGACACCATTATGATACTTTGCAAGTTTTACTCTAAAACTTTGTGTTGTTTTAGATAAAACATACTTTTAAAAGATGGCTGAGGACTCTGTGAGATGTGACTAAGATGACTAACCCATCCAAGAAGCTGGTACCTGCTAGGTACACCATGCTCTAATTGACTGTCAGGTCTCTCACTATACACATACATAAGGATAGACCTCTAATTTTGGGACAGGAAGATTCTGCCAGGGACTGGTCTCTTGGACTAGGCATTCTAGTCCCTTCATCCACAGCCAGTATTTAAGAGAAAGTTTTTTATGAAACACCACCGCGATTTCAAAGTAAATGATATACGGCTGCAATACTAGACCTGAACTCTGACTCATGCTCCATGTGTTTTCCATTATGTTTCCACACCTGATTGCATTTATGTAGTGAGCTTAAACTATGGAGTGCCTTTGTATACTATGGAGGTAAAATTAATTTGTTCTTATTGCATTATTGACACATGGCCTTAATTGACTAAACTGAGGTGTATTTACTATCAAGCCCAGGGAAGCATGAGGTGTAAAGACAGCCTTGATTCTATTTATTCATTGACTTTTCTTGTTCATATTAACTTATAACTGTAAGTAGATATGAGGAATTAAAGTAAAATAAAATAAGAATAAATATCTGTGAGGAGCCTTCAAACCCCAGCCTATATGAGTGATATAAAAAAAGAAAAAAAACAGCTGATAGTTCTTTCCGGTGAAGTACTGGAAAACCGCCACAATTCCCTGAGTGTTATACTGAAACAGGCCAAGGCAGGAAAAGCTAATGATCTTTACTTGATGTAGGAGAGTTTTGGCTGATCCTGTATACTACACATCTGTGTTGTAGCAGATGTCTCTTTGTCATCATAAGTAAACTGTTGCATCCGTCTTTATAGAACTCTAAAAACTTCTTAAAGACATAGTTGTGCCTGTTATCAGGCACCTAAATATATATAAAGATATATAGTGAAGCTTCACCTTTTTGAGAAGACTACCAATATTGTGCATATGGGCCATCTTGTTCGAAAAGGTGAATAGACACCACAAATATTGGGTGAAACATCAAAGAGGTTCCAATATATATATATAAGAAGTTTTAGGCAGGTGGTCAATTTTGATGTTGCATTTCAGCAAAAGGAGTTTGGAATTTGGTCAACATTAATAGTGTTCTCATGGCATAGAAATACCTATACCATGCAATACTATCAGAGAAGCATCTGATTGGCACACCTGACAGAAACATTTGTACAGTACTATATATATGTATACATAGTATTGTGCAAATGTCTTCCAATGGCTTCCAATGAACAAGTATGCTTTATCAACAGTTCCTTTGTGAAATCACCTGCCTTCAGAAAGTGTTTGCTACCATCAGGTATATTTTGCAGAGACAGTGTTGGTACATAGTGAAGAGAGAGGCGTTCCAGCTCCTTAAAAATTGTAATCTTTATTGATCTATTTAAAACATAGTGGTTGTCAAAAAATCCTTGAATAAAGTGGATGCCTACATAGCAGAAAAGAGGTCTAGCGACACGTTTCGATCTTAAATAGATCTTTGTCACAGCTAACCTCCATACATCAGCATGGCAGCTTTATACTGCATATGATCCTATCAGATATACTTTACTTGTCACATGACTTAATGACAGGCCTAACAGATACACATGCACCTCAATTCCATTTAAAAAAATATATATACTGATACGTCGTAGCGACATGCTGTGAATATAACAGTACATTTTTCATATTAAAACAATATATAAAAAGAGAGATGATCCCTTCAACAATAGTGAAACATAATTTCATTTATTTTATTTAGACCGCTATGGTATCTAGTTTCCAAACTGTAGATTCAAAAAGCCTCGCCCGTGAGGAGACGTCTTTTGACGTCTCCCCCGCGACGAGGACTTTTTACTTGTTATATACCTTGAATTTTCATAGAGGATACAGTATATTGCTCTTATGATAAAAAATAAAATGTTTTGCTGCCATAGATACATTTCGATTGGTGATGTTATAATTTGCTATGTACCTCAAGTGCTCAGATATGCGAGGGGTTTTTTCTCTTTACTTCTGATTATCCTACGTCCTATCAAGACGGAGTTCCGGGCACCTGTGGCTGTCGGTGAGCTGGCTAAGGCAGTATTGCCACTTCTCTTGTTTCTTATTGGTACATAGTTCATACATTTCTTAGCCTTATTCTACAGTTGTTATAAGTCAGAATATGGTAATAGTGTAAGGACTGTTTTAAGCCCCACACACATCCCGGTTAAAGTGTGTCTTAATCTGTATATATATTTATATATATGTTGTAATGTATGTAATGTTGATATGTAAACATATTGTAAAGATAGGGAAAGTGCAGTATTAGGCCGGCGTCACACACAACGACAAAAAATCGGTCC
>VIAB01002792.1:72589-86082 GCA_009801035.1 Oophaga pumilio | reverse complement strand
TATCACTCCTAAACAATTTTTGCATAATAATTTGGAACACAGTCCTTATTTACCATCCTTACACTAGATCAGAGAAGGGATTATTGTTTGCTCCTCTGGTGGTATAAAACAATAATAAGGTTACTGAAACTATCTCCTGGGGTGTCAAGTAGTAAAATGTCTTTATTTTTATGGGTCTCTTGTCACAGAAGGTGTTAATAAACTCCATCTCTGTGGGGATAGATGGAGTGTTCATTTTAGTATTCCTGTTAGACTAAAACAAAAACTCTTTCCACAGCTGTATTTTTTCATTACCTGGTTATGCTGGAAATTCCAAAACCATGGCCTTTAACATTGAGTTAGGCCCACTTTTGTGGCTTTCACAGCTCTTTTTTTTTATAAGGCTTTCCACAAGATTGTGGAGTGCGTCAGTGGACATTTGTACCTCTCACACTGATATTAGACATAATTTTTGACTCAAAATTGGATTCCAATCTTTCCCAAAGTGTTTAGTGAGGTTGAGATCAGGGCCACTCGATTTCCACCATACTTACTTTGTTCAAGTGAGTAACTCACAAATCATTAATTCAGAATATACACTAATTTCTGTTTTATTTGTCTTATTACAATATCAGGATGAAGGTTTCCTACAGAGGTCATTTTCTACATAACATTTATCCCAATGCATATATTGATTCTCCTGAATTCAGATCAACAGAGATGGACAGGGGTGAAAAATTTCAGGTAAACCTATTCAATATAAAAGTTATGTCTATATTTTCTATCTATTTATCCTTGCTTAACATTGCGCAAGCGCAGCTGCCAGCTCGACAATGCGCAAGTGTGTCTCCAAGCGCCACACTGCGCAAGCGTGGGATTCATGCACCGTGACGCACACATACCATCCTAAAAATTATAGATGCCTCCTGCTTCCTATAGGGGCCGATATGTATACGTGATATAGCCCCAATCCCCATGGTGACAACAGTCTAATGTGACCTTTGCAAGTTTTATAGTACCGTGCTCTGTACTAAAGAAAGGGAAAATCGTCCCCTGATTACCTATAAGTAAAACTTTCTAAATGTTTTATGCAGATTATAACCATTGTATCATTAGATAAAATGTATAGGAAATGTATAATTTGTACTGTCATGGATTATAAATTCTGAAATCATGTTTATAAATGGGTTACCGTATTTGATATTTGTGTATAGTATTTTTTTTCATAAGTGGTTGGTTACAAAGTTTCTAACCCTTTTCAGAGGTTTTTCCGGAAATGACATTTGTTACCTATTATCCAGATAGGTGATAGATATCACACATGCCTCTTATCTCCACTGAGTACTGGCTCTCCCACCTTCTTCCTTGTCTCAGAAGGTATTCATTTAAGCTTTTAGGTCAGAAAACCTTCCTGCCAGTTTGTAGGAGCAAGAGAGTAGCCTGTATGGGGTTTGACTCTGCCGGCCCATCAACTTCTGCCAAAGTGCTGCCATTTCTTACGTCAGAATTTTTACTCCAGTCTGCCTCAATAACATTTTTGTTGATGCTTACAACACTGATGACATGCGCCAAATTCATTAACTGGTGTGCGCCTCTTAATAAATTTGTTGCATCTTATTCCTGCATGCCTTTCTTTAAAACCGGTGTATGAAACTCCAATGTTAATGAATAAAGGCCATTGTGTTTTACATGCCAAGCAGCAGAACAAAAACAGTATATCAGACGGAGTAATTGCAGCACTACGATGAAAATTGTAATCGGGTAGCAATTAAGCAGTTGTAATTTAGGCAGTATCTCGCGAGAGAAGAGAAATGATGGACACTATAGTTCTTTACACTGGTAATCATGCCCACCGCAATCTCTGGCAGCATAAAAACAAACGTGCAGCACAAAGCTGGGTAAGACAATGGAAATGAAAATTGTGTTTGAACTGTCCTGCAATCATCTTGTAAGCATTCAGACAGTTCAGGAAATTCATTATGACAATGGTTGATTAATCAACAGGACTTGATGCATGCTGAGCTGGGTAATATTAATATATTTCCATTATTTTCTCTTTGGCTGTCTAGCATTTTAGACTTGTAGTCGAGTATCTTTGTTTGGTTATTGCAGAAAAAAATGAACATTGTCTGACATTTCTGGTTAGGAATTTGAGGAGAAAAATATGCATATATTTAGCAGTTAGTCACATACTCAAGTAAACCTATGCAATTAATCTATTTTCCTTTCACCAACGATTTTCTCTTTTTAAAATCTTAGGTCACAATAACTGCAGAAGATAACTGTGTGTTTCTGTGCTGGTCTCGGGAAAGGCTAACCTATTTCCTGGAGTCTGAGCCTTTCTTGGATGAAATATTTAAATATTTGATCGGTAAAGACATTACAAATAAGCTGTACTCCTTAAATGACCCAACATTAAGTGACAAGGTATAACCCATATTACATATTATTTCAGCCACATCTTTTTGAAACTCATAATTGTCACTGGGATGTTAATTTAGCTGCAATATACAGTTGTGCTCAAAAGTTTACATACCCCGGCAGAATTTTTGCTTTCTTGGCCTTTTTTCAGAAAATATGAATTATTACACCAAACCTTTTTCTCCACTCATGGTTAGTGATTGGGTGAAGCAATTTATTGTCAAACTACTGTGTTTTCTCTTTTTAAATCATAATGACAACCCAATACATCCAAATAACCCTGATCAAAAGTTTACATACCCTGGTGATTTTGGCCTGATAACATGAACAGAAGTTGACACAAATGGGTTTCAATGGCTAATAAAGGTAACATCCTCACTTGTGACCTGTTTGCTTGTAATCAGTGTGTGTGTATAAAAGCTGAGTGAGTTTCTGGGATCCAGACAGACTCTTGCATCTTTCATACAGCCACTGATGTTTCTGGATTGTGAGGGAAAACAAAAGAATTGTCAATGGATCTACGGGAAAAGGTAGTTAAACTGCAGAAAAGGGATACAAAGCGATATCCAAGGAATTGATAATGGCAGTTAAACTGTGATTAACAAATGGAAAATCAGGGGCTCTGTAAAAACAAAACCAAGGTCAGGTAGAGCAACAAAAATTTCATCCACAACTGCCAGGAAAATTGTTCGGGATGCAAAGAAAAACCCACAATTATAACATCAGCTGAAATACTGGACTCTTGAAACAGCCACACCACTAGTTTTCACAGATGACCAATAAGGAGGCACTTGAAGAAAAATGGGCTGCATGGTCGAGTCGCCTGAAGAAAGCAATTTCTTCGCAAATGCCACAAAGTATCTCACCTACAATACGCAAAACAGCACAGAGACAAGCCTCAAAACTTCTGGAACAAGGTAAGTTGCAGTGATGAGACCAAAATTAAACTTTTTGGCCACAACCATAAAAGTTACATTTGGAGAGAGGTCAACAAGGCCTATCATGAAAGGAACATCATTCGTACTGTAAAGCATGGAGGTGGATCGCTGATGTTTTAGGGATGTGTTAGCTACAAAGGCACAGGAAACTTTGTCAAAGTTGAAGGAAAGATGAATGCAGCACGTTATCAGCAAACACTGGAGGCAAATTTGCAATCATCAGCGTGGAAGCTGCGCATGGGACATACTTGGACGTTCCAACATGACAACGATCCAAAACACAAGGCCAAGTCGACCTGTCATTGGCTACAGCAGAACAAAGTGAAGGTTCTGGAGTGGCCATCTCTGTCTCTTGTCCTCAATATCATTGAGCCACTCTGGGGAGATCTCAATCAAGCGTGCAGTTCATGCTAGACAGCCCAGAAATTTACAGGAACTGGAGGTTTTTTGCCAAGAAGAGTGGGCTACTTTACCATCTGAGAAAATTAAGAACCTCATCCACAACTACCACAAAAGACTTCAAGCTGTCATTGATGTTAGAGGGGGCAATACATGACATTAAGAACTAGGGTATGTGAACTTTTGATCAGGGTCATGTGGATGTTTTGGGTTGTCATTATGATTTAAAAAGAGAAAACACAGTAGTTTGACAATAAATTGCTTCACCGAGCCACTAACCATGAGTGGAGAAAAAGGTTTGGTGTTTTCATTCGTATTCTCTGAAAAAAGGCCAAGAAAGTAAAAATTCTGCCGGGGTATGTAAACTTTTGAGCACAACTGTATATATTATGTTAAAGGGCGTTTTCCAAGAAATTGTCTATAGAATAGTGACCCCAAAAGTCTTGACTGTTTGAGTTCCATAGACTTTTATTGAAGCACCATGGTCACCATTCCACTCAAACTCCTTACTGGGACTGTGCAAAAAAATGAGAAATGGGAAACTGGGGGGTGATAAGGTGTGTAATCTCATTGATCATACATATATTACTTATTGTGGGGACAGGTGACAAATGTATTTACTACTATGTCTCAATTTAGAGCATGTGTACGTGTTTAGTATTTGCAGCAGATTTTTCTACATTTAGACATTGTTAATAGGAGTCCTAACTTTTTACTTTTCGTTAACCCCCATTGAATGATGGGATATATTTAAAATAGGGATTATAACTCTCAGTTCCTATATCAGAACACTATCTATACCAGTTTCCTAGCTCAGGAAATCTCAATTGTTTTAAACACATTGTAATATATCTGTATAAAATAAACAAATAGCAATGGAAGAACAATAGCATTAAAACTTCAATTTGTGCTTTACATTGGCTTCATCTTCAAACTTTGAATTCTGAAGACAAACTAATGGCAATCTTTGCTTGTGGGATCATCAACACTTGCTGTAAGGCTGCTTTCACACATCAGGTTTTTTCTGCCAGGCAGGATCCAGCGTCGCGACGGATCCGGAGTAAATTGTGGAAAACTGATGAAACAGATCCGTTTAATCAGTTTTCCATCCGTTTCGTCCGTTTTTTTTTTTACGTTTTACGACGGATCTGGTTTTTAAAAACGCCCATGGGAGGCTCCCAAACGATGATCTGTTTCCTGGGGGCTGGCCAATTGGATCTGAGCATGCTCAGACTTAAAAACAGGATCCGGTGACCGGATCCGTCTTTTTCTGAATCCGGCGCCCATAGACTTCCATTGTACCAAAAAGCCGGAAGCTCCACATCCGGCGCTGTCCGGTTTTTCGCCCCAGACAAAAAACGTTGCTGGACATGTTTTTTCCAGACACCGGAATTAAAATTTTAGCCGGAAGAAACGGGAGGCCATGCAGCGCGATCCGGCGCTAATACAAGTCAATGAGAAAAAAACTGTTCCAGCGGCAGATTTCGCCAGATCTGTTTTTTTCTAAAAATAGCCGGATCCTGCCTGGCGGAAAAAACCTGATGTGTGAAAGTAGCCTAAGCCAAAAATGGTGTTTAAGAACTATGAGACTGATGTCGTCTGAGCCAAGACCTATGGTTATAAGTGCAAATCCAAATAATAATTGTAATAACAATGTAGAATTTGCTGGCAAAATCTATTACATTGTACCCAAATTAGTGTTTGTAAACTGCAACAAATATAAAGTGTATATTGCTAATGCATTTTCCCTTGAGGTGTATCTACTCATTGATGTACAGTCATGGCCAAAAGTTTTGAGAATGACACAAATATTATATTTTCACATGATCTGCTGCCCTCTGGTTTTTATGTGTGTGTTTGACAGATGTTTTTATCACAGACAGAAATATAATTGCAAACATATGAGTAACAAAAGGTTATATTGACAGAATGAGTTAATGCAGCAAGTCAATATTTGCAGTGTTGACCCTTCTTCTTCATTACCTCTGCAATTCTCCCTGGCATGCTCTCAATCAACTTCTGGACCAAATCCTGACTGATAGCAGTCCATTCTTGCACAATCAATGCTTTCATTTTGTCAGAATTTTTAGGTTTTTTTTGGATTGCAGTAAGTATCCTTCCTATCCTTTTCTGTCCAGGCAGATTGGGCCCCAGCGTTTGCTCATACTATTTTCTGTCTGTGTCTGTATTTCCTCTTGTCTAACCGCCATTACATGTTTGGGGGCTTCCTATGTTCTTTGGGGATCTGCTCCGGGGCAGATAGCTTTCCTCTTTCTATCTTTAGGTGTAGTTAACCTCTCAGGCTGTGACGAGGCGTCTAGGACCAACGTAGGAACGCTCCACGGCTGCCTTTAGTTGTGGTGGTTAGTCAGGGTACTGCAATCCAGTAGATCCCAACCTCTCTGGTGTATTGCCTTTTTTGCCTGCTCTCCTCAGCTACCAAAACATAACAGGAGTATATGCAAATTGCCATTAGAAAAAGTGAAGCAGTAGACTTTGTAAAAATTAATATTTGTGTCATTCTCAAAACTTTTGGCCATGACTGTAGGCAAGAGGAGAATGCTTGTGCGTTTATCTTCATTTTATCTATATACAAACAGTGCCATGAACCTGCTAATGTTCATGCAGACTTAGGTGTGCAGTTCAAAATGAATATATTCAATGTAGACTATGCTTATAAACTTGAGGTTCTTTATTCACAGTTTGTTTTAAATTGTGTGAGCCTATCTGCCAATGGCAATGTGACTTTTTCACATGGGATCCTACATTTTTTGAGTATTACCAAGAAAGTTAAATCTGTTAGGGCCACATACACAAAGCTTGCTGTTAAACGTTTGGCCGAATCATGAGTCAACCGGCAGCTAGCTTTCCCAACACTTCCATTAACAAGAGCACTCGCTCTGCTAAGCGCTCCTGGGTTTTCTATGAGAGAGCTGCTGACAGACTCTGGCGGCAGCTTAACTCTCCGAGAACCAAAGTCATATACAGCTCTGGCAAAATTAATAGACTACCACATCAAAACCCTGTCATGGCCAGCCCATTCTCCAGACCTGAACCCCATTGCAAACCTCTGGAATGTAATCAAGAGGATGATGGATAGTCACAAGCCATCAAACAAAGAAGAACTGCTTTAATTTTTGCAGCAGAAGGATTGTGAAAGACTGGTGGCAAGCATGCCAAGATGCGTGAAAGCTGTTTTTAAAAATCCTGGTTATTCCACAAAATATTGATTTCAGAACTCTTCCTGAGTTAAAATATTAGTATTGTTGTTTATAAATGATTATGAACTTGTTTTCTTTGGATTATTTGAGGTCTGAAATCACTGTTTTTTGCTTTTTTTTTTTTTTTTTTTTTTTTTTTTTTTTTTTTTTTTTTTTAATTTTGACCATTTTTTCTTTGTCAGAATAAAAATACAAAATTTTTTTCTTGGAAATTCGGAGACTTGTTGTCAGAAGTTTATAGACTAAAAGAACAAATTTGCATTTTACTCAAAAATATACCTATAATGAGAAAAATCAGACAAACTGAACATTTGAAATTGGTCTCTTAATTTTTGCCAGAGCTGTATGTCTGATGCTCATCTCCCACATAATCTGTCCACTAAGAGTCATGAGACCGACATACATATTAGACTTTTGGTCAAGCCCACCATATCAGATAATTTGGTTAACTTTAATAAAAAACTAGGAATAGGCATTAAGAGAGATAGTTGCAGCGAAGTTCTTCATATAAATGCCCTTGATTAATTGTTCATCAGCTAGTGTGGAAACCACTATAAAAGCAGAAGTTTGGCAGTTTGCAGGTCTGGAACATTTAGGTGTGTATTAACACATTACCGAGGGGGGAAAACATCCCCAATGATTTCAGAGATGAAATTATTGCTGCTCATCAAAGGGTTATAAGGCCATTTCCAACAGTTTGCAGTCCATCATTCTACAGTGAGAAAACATTAGAAACAGTTGATAAAGACGGTTGACAATCTTCCCAGGATTGGAAAACCCAGAAAACACATCACAAGGTCAGTCCGTAAAATATTGCAGGTTCAGCCAACGTTATTCCAATGTGTACAGAGAACTTTAGTCTAGGGTCCATCTGAAGAGGTTGCGTCATTGTTGGCAAGTGGGCTCAAAAATCGGATGAAAATTAACCTCAAATGTGAAGGTATAGTCTACAGTATATATCAGTAATGCAATTAAATATTAACCCCATACCGACCTTGGAGGTACTCAGTATGTCCTGGTAAATAATGATTTTCTGACCTTGGACATACTGGGTACATCCTGGCAATTTTGCGCGAACTGGAGCTGTGCATGCATGATTGCCACTGGGTGTTCAGCTAACATCACAGCTGACACTTGGCTCTCACTGCCAGGAGCTGTGACCGCACCACTCCCGGCAGTTTAACCCCCTAAATGATGCAATCGATATTGATTACGGGGGCCTAATCGTAACCATGGTGACATCCAGGTCATCAGGCTACGCAAGCCCCATAGACCATGCGCAGTGCATGGTCGGTGCATTGCAATTGTTTAAACCAGCAATCGGGCACACGAAAGTGAAAGTCCCATAAAGGCTAGTGCCTTTAGTAAAAAAAAAAAAAGGTAAAGTAAAAAAATAATAAATTGTAAAAATATTTTTTTAAAATCACAAAATAAAAAATATATATTGTACCCATAAATTTGTATTTTTATGTAAAAAAAAATAAACAAATTGCAATTTTGTATTGCCGTGTCTTGAATGACCCACCGCATAAAACTGTCAACTTGTTAACCCCTTTACTATGCTTTTTCATCATACCACCGAACAAAAAGGGAAATAAAATGTGATCAAAAAGGTAAATGTAAAAAAAAAATGGTACAGTTGAAAACGTCATCTTGTCCCACAAAAAATAAGCCGCCATACGTCTCCATCAGTGGAAAAATAAAGTTATAGCTCTCAGAATATAGCACTGCCAAAATATTTTTTTTTTTTTCTGTAAAATGCCACATTTTTTGAATATAAGACGCAATTTTTTCCATCAAATTTTGGGGGAAAATGGGGGTGCGTCTAATAATGCAAATATACCGTACCTTACCGGCTGCGGTGGAGCGGGGTCCCAGGGTCGCTGCTGGAGGAGGCAAGAGTGGAGCGTTGCTGCAGGCTGGGATGAGGGGGTGATCGGATGTGCAACGCTGCGGGTGTTCGGTGGTGCGGGGGCTCCGCCAACATTTTGTGAAA
Organism: Oophaga pumilio; assembly: GCA_009801035.1. Lineage (NCBI taxonomy): Eukaryota > Metazoa > Chordata > Amphibia > Anura > Dendrobatidae > Oophaga > Oophaga pumilio. Next base: position 77,128 of record VIAB01002792.1, on the reverse strand, counting down.
GCAGGGAACCCCCGCACTTCCATGGTTTGCCATGCGGTGGTGTCGTGTGCATCGCCACGAAGATCGTCGCGGTTGCACATTCTGACTTCTCACAGCTGAGTTGCTGTTTCTTTGTGTTTGGCAGTGAGGGAGTTAATTCTGTCTGTGCTCGGTTCTGGGACTGGGTGCAGTTTCTCCCGGCTGCAATTGATTATTTGTTGATTGGTTTCCTTTAAATCCCTGGTTGTCTGCTTTGGGAGTTGCCAGTGAAATTCTTCATGCAGACCACAGATAGGATTGAATCTGTATAGACTTTAGTTAAAGAGCTCCTTAGTTGTTTTAAGCTCACATTGCTTAGAGTTTTATATCCCAGACCATTTATGTTCCTTCGGTTTTTGAGTGTGTATGCAAGTCTGTGTGATCTCCAGTCTGTCTTATATGTCTAATCTGTGTATTTAGCAGATATCAGCCCATATCCCTTTGGTGGTAATCAGGATCCTTCTTAGGACTGATTACAGGGTTCAGGGACTGATAGGAGACAGGGTTAGGCTGGAGACTTGGACCTCTGAACCATTATCAGTACCTCCAAGGTGAGGGATTAGTTAGGACCCCAGTTTAGGGTCAGGTTAGACCCCGGTCCTCCTCTTTCCTGAGACAGCGTATCAAGTCCTCAAGATTAACCCTGAGTTCAACGGATATCGTGTCAGGTAAATCTATTCTATATTTACATGCTGATGTTGCTAAACTATATGTTGTATAGAGTGTTGTTCCTGTAAGAATAGTTTACTGACATCGTACACATATCATTAGACAGCGTGACAGGTGGACTCCGGGAAAATGGCTGGCGTGGGCGGCGCATGCGGAGATGGAGATCTCGGCACCAAGTTCTCAGGAGATGAGCTCTCAGTGCCAAGATCTCTATCTGTGCATGCGCCACCCCCGGCAGCCATTTTCCCGGAGTCCACCGCATAGTAAACCATAGAAGTGTAGGGGCTCCTGGCTTTCACAAAATGTTGGCGGAACACCCGCAGCGTCTCACATCCGAACACCCCTTTCTCCCAGTCTGGGGTCCTCTGCAGTGTCCAAACTCCTGCCTCCGTCAGCAGCGACCCTGGGACCCCACTTCACCGCAGCCACCACCCCCGGTAAGCAATAAGATGCATGATCTATTAGAAGCACCATCATTTAATTAAAAAAAATTTTTTTTTCCTATTTTTCTCCTCAAAATTTGTGGTGCGTCTTATAATCTGGTGCATCTTATAAACCGCAAAATACAGTAGTTATTATTGTGTAAAAGCGCCAAAACATAACAAAAGATATAAATGTGGTATCGCTGTAATCGCACTGACCCACAGAATAAAGCTGCTTCATTTTACCACATAGTGAATGGTATAAAAACAATTCCTGAATGGCTCATTTTTATTCATTCTGCCTCCCAAAACCGGGAATAGAAAGCGATCAAAAAATGTCATGTGCCCGAAAATGATACCAATAAAAACGTCAGCTAATCCTGCAAAAAACAAGCTTCCATATGACTGTCAGCTGAAATATGAAAAATTATAGCTATCAAAATATGGCAATGTAAAAACTTGTTTTTGCAATAAAAGCATTTTTTTGTGTGACAGCAGCCAAACATAAAAAAAACTACCGTATTTTTCAGATTATAAGACGCTCCGGATTATAAGATGCACCCCAAATTTTGAGGCGAAAAATAGGATTTGTTTTTTTAATAAAATGGTGCTTTTTATAATCCATGCGTCTTATTGCTTACCGGCGGTGGTGGCTGCAGTGAAGCGGGATACTAGGGTCGCTACTACAGTAGGCAGGAGTGGGTTGATGCCACAGGCTGGGATGAGGGGGTGCTCCGATGTGCGGCTTGACGGAATCACCGGCAGAATATTCTCTATAACTAAGCAGATGGAGTCACTGTGGTAAGCCGTCTGGCCTATGATCTGGCGGTGTCTGTCTTTTTAAGTGTGCATAAAAATGCTGTCGGCCACAGTTTTGTGCACCTCTGAAAAGAAGGACACCGCTGAACAGAGGCCAGATTGAGTTCAGAGTAACTCTGCTGCTTTATTATAGTGAATGGATCCCTTGTGGGTTTCATCTGAATCACATCACTTGGAGATTTAGATGGAAACTCCAAAGTAAGAGTTCAGCGTTTAATGCAGGATAAATGTGATCTAAAATGTGTTGTAAAATGTTCTTAACAAAAGCTTCAACTCAGTTCACAAAAAAAAGCAAGTCCCCACTCAGGACTGTCATCTATTAACGGAAATTTAGGAGACTTCCACATTACTGGTAGTACAGAGACTCTGTAAAAGCAAAATGACTCCTCGCCCCCCAAAAGAAATTCAGGAAATTCTGCTCTCCCAAAGCCAGATGCCCCCCTCCGTTCTGAGCCCCACAGTGAGCCTAAACCACATTTAGCTTCCACGTTTGGCATTTCTGTAGCGATGAAAGCCCACTTAATTTGTGTGTGCATGTCTCCAGAAGAACAAGCTGGGCATAACGGATGGGGACTACAAGTTGCTGGTGACCTCAATGTACTGGTCACTACAATGGCAGTTTGGAATTTTCACTCAGTAACATCCACTACTGCTTGTTTCTGGAAACCACCCATGATGTCTAAATCGCCACTTCACCTGTAGACAAATTCCCAAAGGGGTATCGTTTCCAAAATGGGTCACTTGAGGGGGGATTGTGCTTTTATGGCACTTAGGGGCTCCGTACATGGAGTCCACAAACTATTCTAAGATAATCTGCTTTCCGGGAGGCAAATAGCTCTCTGTCTCTCCCGAGTCTTGCCATATGGTTAAGCAGTTATGCACAGCCACATATGGGGTATTTTTACTCACAGCTGAAATTGTGGGACAACTTTTGTCGCCATTTTTACCCATTTGACCTCGTGAAAATGTAAAATATAGTGCTAAAACAATATTTTGTTGGCAAAAATGGAATTAGTTTTTCTTCACTGCCCAATGGTAGAAAATTCTGTGACACACCTATAATTTCAATATGATCACTGCATCCCCAAATGAGTTCATTCAGATGTGTAGTTTGTAAAATGGGGTCACTTATGGGGGATTCTGCTGTTCTGACACCTCAGGGGCTCTCTGTGGGTCATGGCACCCGTAAACCATAACAGTAAAATCTGAATTATAATAAGGTGCTCCTTCCCTTCTGAGCTTTGCACTGTGCCTGAAAAGTATTTCCTGATTACATGTAGGGTATTCGCGCACTCAGAGAAATTTTTACAACAAACTGACATCAATTTTTTCCTACTAGCACATAGAAAATTAAAAACTTGGGATTAAAATAACATTTTAGTGGTAAAAATGTAATTATTCTTCACCACCCAATGGTACAAAAATCTGTTAATATGATCACTGCACGCTTAGATTAATTCATTGGGGGGGTGTAGTTTGTAAAATGAGGTCACTAATGTGAGGTTTCTGCTGTTCTGGCACCTCAGGGGTTTTGCCAATGTGACATGGATCCTCAAACCATTCCAGCAAAATCTGAAATCCAATATGGTGCTTCTTCCCTTCTGAACTTTGCACTGTGCCTCAAAAGTAGTTTTCAACCATATAAGGGGTATCGGTATACTCAAGTGAAATTGCACAACAAATTTTGGGGTCCATTTTCTCTTACTATCCTTGTGAAAATGAAAAAAATGGGTTTAAAACAACATAATTGTGTGAAAAATATTTTTTTCATTTTCACAGATCAAATTTGTAAAATTCTGTGAAGCACCAGATTTCCATTGTTTAGGCACATCAGGGGCTCTCCAAACGCAACATGACACCCGCAGACCATTCCATCAAAGTCTGGATTCCAAAACATCTCTCCTTCCTTTGAGCCCTGTCGTGCGCCCAAACACTAGTTTTCCCCCACATATGGAGTATCTGCATACTCAGGAGAAATTGCACAACACATTTTGGTTTCCACGTTCTTCTGATACCCTTGTGAATATAAAAATTTAGGGACTAAAAGAACATTTTCTCCTTCGCCTCACTGGGAGACACAGACCATGGGTGTTATGCTGCTGCCACTAGGAGGACACTAAGCTAATACACAAAGAAATTGGCTCCTCCTCCGCAGTATACACCCTCTGCTGGCTCTAGCCTGAACCAGTTCTTGCTTAGTGTCTGTAGGAGGCACTAGGGTCTGACTTTAGACCCCTATATTTTCCTAAATTTTTTCTAATTTTAATTCTCCAAACTCTCGTTTTTATTTTTTCGAATGGAAGGGCGACTGGTCTTCTTAAAAAGTCCCGATCTCCCAAAATCTTCAACAGGCGGGAACGCGGAATGTCGCCTCCCCGTACCCCCTCCTGCAACGTCACCTCGCCTGTGCTCTTTTTGGGGCGACGGATCCCTTTAATGGGTCCGTTCTCCCCGCATCCTCTATGGACGGGAACACGGAGTGTCGCCCCCATGTACCCCCTTCCGGAGCCAGTGCTTCAGATGGGCTAGCAGGATGGCTGATTAAACCACATTGAAAGACCACCTGATGCTGGATGCTTACCCTCTCCGCCTCCCTATCAAAGGGATGGCG
>VIAB01002791.1:70586-81035 GCA_009801035.1 Oophaga pumilio | reverse complement strand
TTAAATTGTTTGTTGTGCTTCAAACATAAGTGCCGAGACAAACTGTTTCATGAAGCAATTTTATTGTGCCTGTGGCCATTCATACGTGTTCTCAGGGACTGTATAGTGCGTCCCACGTATTGAATGCCACAGGCACATGTAGTGACATATATTTCTGTGTAATTGGGAAAAATTCTCCCGTGCTGTTACAGTGGACCCCAGTCGCATTGTGATCTATGATTTTACAGCAACAGCACTTTTTTGAATTACATCGCAAAAACACCAGTTTTTTTGTTATTTTTATTCATGCTATCCATTTTTTTTGTTAGATCAATTTTCTGCCCCCGCCCCTCCCCGTGATAATTGTTTTAAGTGGCTGGGGGCAATAATACCTCTCAGGCTAAGTGCACACGTTCAGGAATGTGTGCAGAATTATCCTGAGCAAAAACGGACTTTTTCAGCGTTTTTTTTTTTTCGTGTTTTTGGTGCGTTTTTTTGCCCAGATTTTGCGTGTTTTTTTCCTGAACTTTCTAGGTCAATAATATAGCAGGAAAAACGCTAGAATTCCGCAAAATTAATGAACATGTTGGTTCTTTTTCCGAGATGCGTTTTTTTGCGGAAAAAAACGCACCATGTGCACAAAAATTGCGGAATTCATTCTAAATTATAGGATGCTTAATTCATGAGTTTTTGACACGTTTTTTACCTAAAAAAAAAAACGCGAAAAAAATGCAAATAATCCTGAACGTGTGCCCTTAGCCTCATAGTTTGTGCCCTACGGAAAGTGATATTAGGTTTTTCTGGTAGAATTAAACTACCAGAAGTGGTGTTTTGCGATGTAATTCAAAAAAGTGCTGTTGCTGTAAAGTCATAGATCACAATGCGACTGGGATCCACTGTAACAGCACGGGAACATTTTTCCCAATTACACAGAAATTATCCTGCGACAGCCGTTTTGCGGTATATGTCATTACATGTGACAATTTTACATAAAAGTTACACCAATTGAGCAAATTCCGGAGAACTGCTCTAGCCGTACTGTCAAATTGAATTGCAAAGAATCTTACTGGATATTTAAAATGGGGACCTTACATCCGGACGGATTAAATGAAGTCATTGAGGGAATATAAAATGAGAAAGAAAAAAAAAAAGTGTTTTCCACTACTCTAATTAGCACTGTTTTTATAATCTGTGTTTTAAATGTATTTTATTCACATATAACCTTTTAAATTCGCTATATAATTATATTGTAATTTTATGATATTTATTAACTTATTTTGCATATTATCTTTTATAATCTAATTTTATCATGTTTTTCATATATCTATGTAATGCATTCTCTTTTACCATCTTTATGTCCTCTTCTAGACTTCTAACTTGTATAGCAGCTATATAGTGGGTGTGTTAGGAACTAATTTTAGTGGTCCACACCCTATTCAGCATAATACTACTTCTTATAAAGCTACCCACAATTTTGGAACACTTAGCACAATATACCTGATGAAGACATTTTATACTGTCGAAACGCGTTGTTTGTGCTTTTTCTTGAGAAATAATAAAAACCTTTTTTGGATAATAAGAAGCCTTGGATCCTACACCTACGGGTGCGCAAATAGCCTGGTAAAAAGTTTATTGGATAACATTCCTATGGTTACTTGGTCTGAGTGACGTACTAGCTACCAGGGATTTGCAGCATACCGACCACAAAAGAAATCCACCTTTGAACACCAAATGGTCTTAAGTGACCTACATGCAATATATCAAGATTTATAAAAGGTGAGTGCCACCTATATTCACCTACAATCTAATTATACGTTTACATTTAGATCGGTGCGCTTTCTTCCTTTCTCTTTTATCAGAAACATGATTTACATAAGAATTAATTGTGCATGTAATACATAAGCTGATAAAGTGCACAGCGGGGTCGTGGACAGGAGCTGCACAATTTTCCTAACCTTTACGGTTTCTCCTATGTGGTATTTAATACCTAACTGATGAGACGTCATCTCTGTGCTGCACAGGTGACATCTCACCTACCTGGCTAATCATAAGCCGAGCCTGGGATCCCGGAGAGTAAAGAAATTTGTGTAGCACCTATCCATGGCCAGAAAGCACGGACGTAGACCAGGGTCTGGCAAAGCAATCTGCTAATCTCTAGTTCTGGCTGAATATAAAGTTACTGGCAGACATTCAATCCATGTGCAACCGTTTTCAGAATCTTTAACTGCTGTGTCCCATTCTTTGCATTGGTCTGAAAATAATATAGGATATACAATGTATGCTGTATTCCCAAGTCCTCTAAAATCTTTCCTAGTACTTCTCCTGTGACGTGTGTTCCCCTGTCTCATTCTGTTACCACCGACAACCCCATATTGATATACTACTTTAGACATTAGCTTCTTGGCTACAGTTTTCGTGGTTGTTTTTGCCCAATGGCAAGCCTCAGGCCATCTTGAAAAGAGATCCACACAGACAAGGGCATACTCATATGTGCCTCTGTTGTGTTACTGTATGAAATCAATCTGCAGTCGCTGAAATAAGTACAATTGCCTTGGGTTGCGTCCTTCCAGGTCCTTGACATTTTTTCCTGGATTGTTGAGGGCACAGGCAGAAACATGCAGCAGCAGCCTGATTAAACTCTGGTGCCAGCCAATGATCCACCATACTTGCCATGGCTTCTTTGGTGTAATCACTTGGATCATGTTTTAAATGGCTCCTCACAGGATAAATGTAGTCACTATCCCTCTCCCAATCTCCTCACTTTGCACACACTTGTTGCTCCCTTACTTTTGCGTACTTCTTTCTGTCTATATACTGTTGCTGTCCTTTACCTGACAGCTTGAAGTCCACAGACGTATCCTCTGTTGCACACTACATACATAATTATTTGGTAATGGCATGTTAGTGGCTGCTCTTGCATCAGTATCAGCCAGGGTATTACCCTGAGCCTCCTTAGTCTTTTTCTTCATGAGAGTTTGGACCTTGATAATGACCACCTTTTTAAGATAGCTTTAGAGCCATTAAAAAATACTTCCAGCATTACGTATAGAATTACCTGAGAGCCTAATGAAATCCTGCTCATCTAGATGAGTCTATAGTCATGTGCCACTCCAAAGGTATACCTGAAATTTTGTAGATGTTTTGTGCCTGATCTTCTGCCATTGTACACCCTATAGCAAGTGTCCTCAGTTCCTCTTCCTGCATCAACACATGTCCCAAGGTTGTTCCCACATATCCCATGTATGGACTTCCTTGATGGTAATACCTGGAGTCATCTACTGAAAGCTCAAAATCTGCATTAGCAATTGGGGTTTCAACAACGTTCTCAGCTTTCATTAGTTCCAATTTGTTAGTCATCACAATCAGAAATAAAAATTCAGTGGAAGAGGAGACCCATTCTCCATTTCTATCCACTTCTTCATAAATTATCTCTTGTGCTAATGTTTTTCACTGCCTTTTCTCTATTCTGTTCCTGCTCTGCCCATCCCTTTCTCGTTTGGACCCAGTGGTATTAATGTAGCTGGATTCAACATCTTACAACTTTTTGATAGTCATGTTGGTGGTGATTGGTAAAGTTACCACATATTTTGTTAGCCTTGCATCAGATAATGTTTTAAGTATGCATATGAATTTTAGTGACATGTGGTACTTTTATGGTCCATGGGTGATTTACAACTATGTCTGCTACCTTGTCTCTCAAGTGTGCTCTGATACTGAAGGGGAATACATTATAGATTCCAATTGAATTGAATACCATTGCAGGGACTTCTTGTTTTCCTGTAAAGTTGTGTAAGTAAACCTTGTGTATTTCCTTGTGTTTCATGACAAAATAACTTTGGCAACATCAGTCCTCGTGCTGTTACAATACTGGGTTTCAACTGATTAAGCTTTTTTTTTTCTTGTTCTACTATGAAGCTAACAGTACCTTGTTTGGTTTCTCCTGAAAATGCATCCTATAAGGGTTGCAACATACTTGGCGTCCTGGGAATCCATTTTCTACAATACCCTCTCAGTTCTAAAAAGTATCTTTGTTGTTTAAGGGTAGTACGAAGAGGTAGTTTTAATTAAATGGAATCTGTCAGCAAATTTTTTCAGTGTAATATGAGGACAGCACGAGGTAGAGGTTAAAACACAGATTTCAGCGATGTCACTTATCGGGCTGTATGCTGTTTTTTAATTACACTGAAGGTTTTATCACTAGCACATCGTTGCTGTGACTAGCTGGCACACAAGCAGCCGTCCAACCACTCCCCTTCTTATGATGAACAGCTCACTGTTTATAGACCAGGTAAATAGAGAGCCTGGTGTGAGTGGAGTCAGCTTCTCAGCTCTGCTTCCAAGAGCTCTGACTGTAATACAATTGGTGCACCCAGTAATCTAAGTGATACATCGTTGGAATCAGGGTCTCTCTGCCTGCATCATGCTGCCCTCAGATTAGTATGTCTTTTGGTGTGTCGGAGGCAGCTAGAATACCCACAGGAAACCCATGCAAACTCCTTGCTTACAGTATGTTGTTCTTTGTGAGATTTAAACCAAAGAACTCAGTGCTGCAGAGCAATAATGGCAATCACTGAGCCACCGTGCTATCAATTCAGCTATAAATGCACTAGTTCCCACCGCTTCTCGATGTCTAATGTTTACTGTCCAAAGTCGAGGAAAGAGTGTCTCGGAATTTATCACGGGAAATGGTGCAGTCTGTCAGTTTCTACTAGTCAGGTCAATCACCAGTCTTCTACATTCAATTTCTTAAGTCAAGGTTTCTTATTTATTTCTATGTCTGCAAATTTTTTGCGTCTTGTGATTATCAAGGGGATTGCATAACAATAATGCAACACAAAAATGGGGACAAGACAAAGGACGATCTGAACATTTAACTTTCTCCCTACCGATTATGCCTCACAATTGTCGCATCTTACAGGGGTCCCTATCCTGACTAAAGACAGTGTTATGTACTGCAAATTATCACTGTTGACTTAAGCAATTGTCATCAACATCCTCCAAAGAGTCTGTCCTCAGGGCATTCTGGTAAGTCATGCATTCAGAACCCTTATATATGGTCTCTTTTGATACTCAGTCGCTCACTAAAAATCATTTGAAGGACATAAATTTTCATGCATTGAGTAGACTCCTTGGAAGGTCGTTTAAATTCCCATACTAACTTCCGAAGACTAACTGGGTGAAGTTCTAGAAAGATAAAGAGTGCGTTTGTAAGAGACAGGCTTACCTCATTTTTTTTTCCGTCTCTCCTTTAAAAGCGTCCCTTTTTCAGGTCTCAGAATGTGTTCTGGAAATCTCAGTACAGCCTCCAAAATGTAACTCCAATTTACGTTTCTGGGATTCGGTTGATTGCTGGGTGAGAACAAAGAAAACATGCTTTTTTATTTCTGACCGTCTCCAATGTTTAAAGAGACCTTTCATAAGTTTGAGCAAATTGAACTGCTCAAGTCATGGAATAGTGGTTGCAGAGCTGAGTGAAATGCAGTTTTTTTGTCTCCTGTGTGTTGGAGAAATATAAGCTTCCAAAGTTTAGGTTCTAATTTAGTTTTATAGTTCTAGTTCAACGGTGTGGTAGCAGAGATTTCTCTGGGAACATGCACTTCTTGACCTGCATTATGCTGCTGCCTGCTTATACTTGGTCTATCTTATCATGACAAACACTTGTGAACTCGTCTCCCAGTGTTGTCAGCTCTGACCCTCCCCCACAACTGCCTTGAGATGACATTTTGAAGCGTTTGTAAAGTTACATAACTCAGCTCTGCTGTGTGTGATTCAGGAGAAGAGGGCGTGTGCTTTCCCCCCTGTATGATGCAACCTGCTTATAATTGGTCCATCACGTGGAAGGGAAAAACATGCCACAGAGTCAAATCTCTGGTAACATGAAGTTGAATACATAACCTAAATTTTACAAGCTGATATCACCGAAACGGAGAAGAAATTAAAAGATTAAAAACTACATTTTACTTAGTCATGATGTGGCCAGTTAAACATGCTCAAACTGGTGAAAGGTGCTCTTTATGTTTAATTTTTTTTTATTAATCAATTTTGAAAATACAAAAAAACATAACATACGACCTAATATATTATGATCAAATAAGTCACACAGGACTTAACAAAACTTGCAATGATAGCAATATTCATGCGGAAATATAAACAGAACGAAATACCATCATTAACTGAAACAGAAACAGCTAGGTAAGAGGCTTGCAATTGTGTGAGTGACAGCCAAACTATGCCACAATGATGAGATTGTGGAACACAATTTCATTTCATGTCATAGGTCATACACCATGACAAGACTGAGCACAGCAACAAGGCATAAGCATACTGCCGCAGCAAGGTTTCTCTTGGGGAAGGATGTCAAAGCAGGTTGGGGTTTCAAGATGAGATGATGGCAATTTGCCTCCTTCACAAGCAGTCAGTAATTATTAATGGTACAAATGAGAAACTGCTTGCATTAGTAGTCTAATGTGTCAACTAGAATTGGGAGTTATAGAGTGTTAAACAATTGATTGTTTGGTGCTTTGCATTTAGGTTGCTTTGAATTATTCCATGAGCCTCACCCCATTGTAAAGACAAAGTGGGCACAAAATAAAAAGGCCCATTTCTGAATTTAAAAAAACAAAACACAGGGGATCAGCATTAATAAAATAAGAGCAAAAACTGGCCACTTTTAACCTGGTGATAGATGCTCTTTGAAGGAGACAAGCATTTTTATACACCTACCCACCTGCTGTTTTCCCTATATCTGCACCCCCCCTTCTTCTTTGATAGCTCTGATATTGAGCGTACATACTTATTGTCGATGATTTAGTCAGGTATACTAATATTATTTTGATATATAGAATCCACAGATTAACTAGTCTCCTGGCCACCAGAATTGATGGTGACATGACTGTGATGGTTGAGTGATGTCCTCTATACTGCTCCAGCCAATGTTTGTGAATATAACCTAACATTTATTGTATATTCTACGAGAAAAAAAGCATCACATTAGTTATCAGTAATTTTATTGGCCTTTGCACAAATTACCTTTAAAAAAAAACCACTGTTACAAGGTCTCATTTCTCTGTTCCTGATTTCCCTTATGTATAGGATGTTATTATTGTACCTCAATTACAGTAAGCAAGCTGTGGGAGAGCTTTCATTTACTAATCACTGTTAAAATTATTATTGTCTTGGGAATGTGTGCATCTCTGAAGTGTGGTTATTTCTTTCTTATGTATTCCATTTCATACACAGCCTATATAATGACTGTACTTAATCTAATATATGACATCCTGAACTATGCAGAGAAAGTCCGAAGTGGAGTTTTGCAAGGCTGTAAAAGGTTTGTTGATTTCTAGTGTTTTAAAATATGATGATCAGTAAAAACAGCATGAAGTGCCGAATTCTCAGAAACTCTTCCTTAGATCACATGTGCAACACAAGCTGTTACTGTACGGAGGACTGTTTTGTTACTATGCTTAATTCAATAGTGTTGGTGTAATATTTATTGCCAGAGCCATTAGCGGACATTTGATGAGATCACATGAATGCTGTATGAATCTGTGGTACAGGGAGTGGGAATGTGTAACCTGAGCCATTACTACATTAGTTACTTGCAACCTGTCACAAGGTATTGTAAGAAGGCAGGAGGTAAAATCCTGGAGGGCAGGTATATGTTAATGAGATGGTTTTTATTTTAACTGGATTTTGGGTCCAGGATTTAGGAGTGACCAAAAGAGCATGGATGGGAAAGATTGCTCCCACCCGCCACTTCGGGTCTTGCTTTCTTAATAAAATGCACCTGGTCTAGGTTAAGTAGGAGTAGTGTGCTGAGGTTGGAGAAGGACTGAGCTGGTGAATAGTCTGTACTGCAGCCTACATTCAGGAATTGCTGCGGTTTTGACGTTGCCTATTTATGCAGCATCAAAACCGCAGCGGCCAGATGTTACATCATAGGGGACTGTTTGGTTATTCATTTTTGCTGAAGAAAGGCGTTTTTATTTTTGGATCTGTAAAGTTTATGAAGGACAATAAACTTTATTCTGTTTTGATATAAAAACCCCGTTCCTTTGCATACCCAAGCAGCAACCAGATAGCAGAGATGCCTACAGTACATAAAGGTGGAGTCATTTTAAGTGCTGATAAAATAGAATGTGAATTTGATATTTTTTTTGGAATATAGGACGCACCATACTATAAGATGCACCCCAGGCCTATACAGCAGAAAACAGAAAAAAAGATGTATTCTCAACAAATAAAACCCTTGGGATGTCATTATCTTTTAGTTTTAATGTTATGGGGTAGATTAATGAGATAATTGAGCCATTGTTAGTGTTTTTCTGCTACATCAACCTACACAGCTCTATTATACACTGTTTAGAGTTATAATTTTGACGTTTCCTCCAGGCATGATCAAATGACCTTTAAAGACATCCAGCCAACCAGGAGCTGCAGCATACGTGCATCTTTAGTGATGCAAATATCATGGTAGCTTCCTGTCCTGTCCTGGATTGATCTGAATGATCAGAGTCCGGATGGATCAGAAAGGATGCTGTGTTGGCGTTCTTTTCGATCCTAAGAATCTTCATCCAGACTATAGTGTGTAAGATTTTTTTTCATTGCGATAAAGTGCATCCTATTTCCACACAATATATTGTATTTTTATTCATGTAAACATTCAGGAGAAAAACTCTTTACCACCTGTTTCAGTGATGCCATCTGCCAACAAGATATTATCCTATTCTCAATGTCTCTCTGCCTGGATGGATAAAGGGGCGCATTGTTCCATCGAAGGCACTACAGAATTGAAATATTGATAGAAATAAACACTTTTAATATCCAGAAGGACTTGATGAGCTCTATTATCAGCAATTAGATTCATGCACACACCCATCCATTGGACTGTGTCCACTCATAAATGGAAAGGATTATTCCATTTAGGACTCTGCTGAAAATCCGCAGCAAAATTTGCAGGTTATAGAAAAAGAAATAGAAATACATGCAGCCGCACGCTGCGGTCCGAGTGCCGGCGGCAGCGCCGGGTGTTGATGCGAGTAACTCGCACGAGAATCGTGCGAGTTTCTCACAAGTGTGACACCAGCTTTAAAGTGAATACAGTCCCCTTTTTCTTTTGAGAGAGACTTTTAAGCCTAGAAAATCTACGGTATTTGCATTCCTTTGCTCTCCCCTCAGAGAGTGAATGAAAGAAAAATAAAAGATTGCGTAAAAACGGTAACAATACTCTCATGGACAGACTTTGTCCTCACTACTCTCAGCCTCTATCTAGACTGATCCTTGTGTTGTATGTGGACCTGTGTGCTGGGTGTGATAAAGAAGGTTGGTAATTTTGATGTTATTTGATAAAACCCACTATTATAGTCCTATATAGTGCTGTACACTCTGTAATGGATTGTTGTTATTGATTAGATAAATACAAATCTGATACCACTGGACACCTGGCAGCATTTTCTGAGAGTAGATAATTAAATTGGGGAGTTCTGTAGTTAAAGGAACTTTTTGTATATTTTTTTTACTAGCTGTGTGGGTGCTAAAATATGCAGGTAAAGGTAATTGCCCTAAAGTAGACTGGACATCTCCAGTCCATACTAGGGACATCACATGGCACAATGGAAATGCAATATTTCCATGTCATATTATAAATATGCTGTTAACACAATCCATAAATATATCTGTGATCCAGGGTCATAATCGCTTCTATGGGTTAAAGCACCAGGATCTATGGCTTTTGGAAAAAGACAGAAATGTAATATCAAACCAAATACTGAATATATGATGGGCATGTTTGACTTGTTTAGGATGGTGAAAGTATGCTCTGAAATATGGCGGTTATATTATCCGCTGGGAAATTCATATGAGGGGAAAAATTTGTCACAAATTAATATTTTGTCCTATACTCCTTTTTCCTTGCATACAATTAGCCATCCTCCTCTTACCTGAGTAGGAAGTGGAGTGATGGGTGTCAATGAGACCTCATTCAGAAAAATTCATGGTCACATTTAAGGAGAACAACTAGGAATGTTTGTCTGTCCAAATTTCCTTGGTGACTCATTTGCAAATAATCGTTCCCTTAAATAAATGTTTTGTTTTTTTAAATCTTTTTGTTTTATACCGGTTTGCCTTATGTATTTTTTTTTTTAATTTTTTTCATCTTTGTCATTCTTGTAGGCACTGTACTTTTTTTTTCCTACAGTGTCGAGCAAAAGGGTAACAATTTTTTGAACTTTTAACTTGCAGGGTCCATATCTCACCATCCACTAGTGCTTTGAACAGGAGTCTAAAGGGTGTGCCACACTAAGCGAGATCGCTAACGAGATCGCTACTGCGTCACCATTTATGACGCAGTAGTGATCTCGTTAGCGACTTAGCTGTTAGATTACAAACACAACTCATCAGAGATCTGTGATTACAAACACAACTCACTAGCGATCTGTATAACGACCTCTGCGGTCGTTGGGAAAACCTACT